>QVRM01001109.1:0-62781 GCA_003439945.1 Dermanyssus gallinae
GACCGGCGATAGAAGAGCATGACAGTTATTGCTACAAAGAATGTCAGTTGAAATTCAACGCGGAAACGCCGCGTCGATAATTGATTTATTGGCCACGGACAAGGACTCCTCTTTTTGCCGTAGCCGAATCAAGTCGGCGTCAAAAAATTATATGTACAGCTAAAGGACCTAAATAAATTGAAAAATGTCCATTGAAAGAACCCCGTTACGCGGTCTTCACGAACACACATCAGAGAGTAAACGTGTCTACCGAAGAAAGTTGCAACATATATTCCTCAATCAAATGTTTGCTTTTACACAAAATGTACAGTTATAACTACTGCCTCTCGCCTTGACAAAAAGGACCAAATGTGTTCAAATGATTTGCAGACAGACCAAACCATAGGCCGCCGGCTGTCTTCTATCGTTAGCGAACGCGAGCAGCGATTGATTAACAGCTGCTTGCGTTTTCGTTAAGTACGGCTGAACGTGCGCGTTTTGGCCGAGCTAGCTGCAACGCGTAGGCCAAAAAGTGACAATAGTAAACAACGAATACTGAAAGGGTCGGGCAGGCGATTTGGACGAATGCTGTGGAATGAAGGAAAACGGAGCACCTCGTTTGTAGCTCTCGCCACTCTCGTGTTCTGTGCTCTGTTCCTCACCCGACAAGAGCTGGACGCGCATCAGAGGAGAGCAGCATGCGTTTCGCTGTTGCGGTGTCCCTCTATGTTTGTTTTTCTTCTATTTCTTCTTCTCCTACTGTCTGCCTGTCGGTCTGTCTGTCTTTCTGTGAGGCAGTGTTTCCCACAAGTGGCATATCTTAGCTTCTTCAATATTTCCCCTAATGGTGTTTGACGTCGATCGCCCAAACTGGCGGCTCGCATGATGCTCTAATGATGCCGATCGATATCACTGTGTCTAATCGAAAGCCTAATCGTGCGATTATTCGGAGCTGGCTTCTTTACCATAACCTCCCACCGTCGCCCGCCATCAGAAGGGTGGCGAGGCCAGCCGACAACGGGATAGGTTTGCGGAACAGGTGGCGAGCAGGAATCGACGAAAGCCAAGGGCCATTTGTTCGCATTGTGATAGTCACTCTATATCATCATCATCATCATCATTATCATCGTCACTACCACCATCATCATGCTTATCGTTATCATATTGTTAGCGTTGCAACTGTTCACGGCAAACGGGTCACGATATGAAGCCTGCGATATATCATTGTGCCGTGCGGCTGACTCGTCTCCGACTCGTCTATACTGGGCGAATGTATAATGGTAAACACACAAACATATATTATATATATTTATATATAAGGATTTCTAGATATCAATAATCAACCGAGGGAGAGAATGAAAGAATATGTGCAGCTGATAGTATGTGCAGATAGCTAATCGTTCTTCGCTCCATCTGTCCAGCGTGTGCGTTGTTTTTTTAGCGTTTGTTGCTCTGATTCGATTACGGTCCTGTTCTATATGCATGAGAAGCGTCAATGGCGATGTCATGGCGGCAGTGAAGCGAGTGAGGACGCTGCGACGCTGATTGCGCGCCTCATGCGCCTCAATTTCTGCGAATACCGGGACTTCGACGGCGGATCTGCATCTCAAGCAGAGGTGTGCTGTCTCTCGCAATAATTATACAGTGGCTATGTCTTCGTCTAGAGGACTGCACTTGGCGAGAGAGAGAGAGAGAGAGGTTGAGGGGCGATTAAGATGCCACCGATGGTATGAAAGGTACTAGGCAAACATGTATAGTACGTTGTAATACAAACACAACCTAGTGAATAATTTAGAGCAGCAACATAGAGTGATAAATATATATATTACAATTTACCAATTATGTTATTTCACTCAAATTGAGTACAGTGCCTACAGTTCTCACTTAAGACATAGTGCTCTGTTGTCCACACTGCAAAAAAAAGCCCTGCATATCGGCACTTGAACAACTTTCGAACACATGTATATATATATATATATATATATGTAAAACATTGTAATGATGTATTAAGCATTTACAGTTCGTTTGCACACTCGGCAGTGCTCGCCTTAATAAAATGGTGGTAAAAATGGTGTGTCACGTGAGGTTAACAATCAGCTGTCCGTGTCCTTGCGTGAAACTTGACGTCATATTTGGTCATATATAGACTGTATATATATATATATATATATATATATATATATATATATATACAGGTAGTTCAATAAGTTCTTTAGAATGAGCTTTTTAGAATTCGAATTTTGCACGCTTTCACCGCTAATAGGAAACTTCAACTTTTCGACTGCTAGCACTCAATATATTATGGTGATTGGCCGTTGCGATTTCGTTTGATAGCTTTTCCCGTGCAACGTATCGGGTCGTGATTTATTAAAAATGGAGAAAAAAGAGTTTCGAGTGATTATCAAGCATTTTTATTTCAAAGGTTGGAATGCGACCAAGTAAAAATTGAGTTAGACGAGACGTAACAGTGACTCTGCGCCATGTTTTGCCACTGTTTCCAACTGGATTAATGTGTTAAAAAGAGGGTCGCAGGAGCACCGAGGATGAACTACGTCCAGGAGGCCAAAAAACGGCAACTGATGAGGAAAACGTAGAGAAAGTGCGAAAAATTCTTGGCACAGATAAGCGAATGAACATTAAGGAAATAGCGGAGGCATTAGGGATTAGTTTAGGCAGTGTGCATTTTATCCTACACGAAAACTTGAAGATGAAAGAGCTTAGAGCAAAATGGCTGCCGCATTTGCTCAACCAAGGCCAAAAAGACGCGCCTGTTTTGGCTTTACAGCGAAATTTGGCCAAGATGTCGAACAATCTGTCGGATTTTTGGTGCAGATTCATGACCGTCGATGAAAGCCGGGTTCATCACTACACTCCCGAGACCCAAGAAGCATCTTGCCAATGGTGTGCACCTGATGAAGGACCTCCGAAGAGGGTGCGGACAACGGCATTGACCGGAAAGGTGATGGCTACAGTTTTTTAAGACCAACGTAGAATAATGCTGGTCGACTACCTTGAGAGCTGTAAAACGATCACAGGAGAATATTATGCAAGACTGTTGGACTGCCGTTAGCAAGAACTCATCGTGAAACGGCCCGCTTTGCAGAAGAAGGTTGTCCCGTTTCACCAGGGCAATGCTCCTGCACACAAGTCCCGGCAAGCATCGGCAAAAACTGGCCCAACTGAGGTTCGAACTTATTGAACAACCCTCCTATTCTCCAGACCTGGCCCCCTCTGATTATTTCCTCTTCGGACATTTGAAGAATAGTCTCGGTGGAAAGCGTTTTTTCCAGCAATGAAGAGGTTAAGGCTGCTGTCAATGCCTATTTTCAGTCTAACGACGCGGAATTCTACTCAAGAGGTATGAAAGCTCTGAAATCTCGGTGGGAAAAGTGTATTGAGCTTCTCGGGGAGTATATCGAATAAGAAAAATTTAAAAACACTGATTTGGAAAATTCTCGGTTTTTATTCTAAGAACTTATTGAACTACCTGTAATATATATATATATATATATATATATATATATATATATATATATATATATATATATATATATATATATATATATATATATATAAATAAAAACAACATTACAAATGAAATACAATATTGGTAAATGGTGATATTTTTTACATGCCGTATACAGGACATCCAAGCACTTTTATATAAATAGGTTCAGGTCCTTTATATTAGTGCAGTCTTTAGTGTTTGCAAATGGTCGTGGCATGTAGCGTACATTTCACTCTTTAAAAGGCGCCACAAGAGAAAGTCTAACGGGCGTTAAATCACAAGAGGAAAAATTAGAGGCCAGTGACTGTTCCCGTTACTCGAGATTGTCGGAAAAAACTAATTTCCTCTGCAAAATCGATGTTACGTTACATCATTCTTAAAGCCCAGTTGGCAAACATTAGCCGCTCGAGATGGTCCTTAGGCTTGACATCGTCCGCCAGTCCGCCTTTATCACGTCGGGACACCTTTTAGCCACGAGCCTAACGACATTCGAGGAGACCCGATCAGGAGCCAGCGGCGCCAATCCTTCTTCAGCATGCATCACCTCTTCTAGCGTGGCCGCAAGGCGGGATGTCTCCTGAAGTTACCGGAAATCAACCGCTTTTGCAGGCCTGCTTTTTACTCGCCAGTGTGAGCTTCCCCAGTTGCGTCGTGACCTCTGACACTTCCAGATACCGGATCTGCAATGTCGTCAGCCCGAGCAACGGCAACCTGCAGGCCAATCTCCTCTTTCAGCCGCCCTGCAACGCCTAAATGTATATAAAACTTTTTTTTATCTTAACACTTAATTTATTTATTTGTATTATACGCAGTACACTTGTATTACAAATTAGGTCAACCCCAGTAAACCACTGCCTGAGGGCAGCGAGCCTAGCACCGCGGCCGCATTTCCACGTTGCACTTCAATGGATATTCTCTGCAGCAGAAATTCTCCCGCCCTTTTTTCATCATTCTCACTTGCCGCTCTTTTCCCAATTTCTCTCAGGAAGCTTACTGTAGATTCGCCCATGACCCCCATTGTTTCTATCGCAACGGGTTGTACTATAAAGGTTGCCTCCAACTCGCTATACTTCAAACGTTTTCGCTGTTCCGCTAAATTGGCAGCAGCGCCTGCTGATCTCGAGGCTCGATCCCTGTAAGATGGCGCCAGCGTGTCCCACACGGTTGCGTCCCACACAAGGGCCTTTCCGGAGGACCAGGGAACCAGGGTTATCCCGTCTGGCCGTAGGGCTGAGTCCGTTGCCAGTCCGACTGGCTCTTTTCTGCAGGGGAAATTAGCGGAATGCACCGCCTTTGAAATAACTTCGTTAAGCGCGGCGTGGCGCGAATGTCTCCTGCAGCTTCTAGAAATGATGAGGCCATGCTCTCCCCTCGGCGACACCGGTGTGTCGCCAAGGGAGCAAGCATGAGGCGCGCATACGGCCACCCCTAGCCGCAGGCCAGAAACGATGCGGAGTGTTGTATTGTCCAGCATCGTCCCCAGCTGCGGCGAGGGAATGGCTTGTAGCCATTTGGCGCTTGATTCATTAAAGGCTGCTAGAAGGCGTGCTTTGCCAAGTGAATCGACAGTGTTGTCCAGGATTTTCTTTTGGATGGCTTTGACTACGAAGGCGTCCAAGGTAGACTGACGTGCGTCATCAAGCACCACGCGGTGGCGGACGGCGAATTCTTCTTCATTTTGGACTCCATAAGCCGTTCTAGGAATGGCTTGGCGTTCGGAGGAGATATAGATACAATCAGCCCGTGCAACGTAGTGATTGAGCCCAAGAATGCGGTTTGGGCCAAATCCGTTGCTCGACGGATTCCCAGACCTCCGGCTGAGGTAGGAAGGGAGGCCTGATCTCAACTTACTACATCCAAATTCAAATTTAACACCTGTTTCACGCGTTGTCGTAACTTCTCGTCAAATTGTTGTCAAATGCCTCTCTGGGCAGACGCGTCCGTGCAACGGAGAGTATAAATAAGTCTTGGTGTCGAAAGACTAGTTCGCATTAAGTATAGTGCTGGATGCGCATCCAGGGATCCTAACCTAGAACACCAGAGATCCATAAGCTCGCACTTTCTGTTCAGGGCGAGTTTTGCTGAGGCCATTGTGAGGGGAGCTCCAAGAAGCTCGATGTCTTCATCGGTGCATAGCTTGATGTCAGGAAGCAGGTCCTGCGCCCGGCGCAAGCACTCGTCACGAAAAGAGTTGTCGGATGATAAAATGAGCAGCTCACACTTTAACGCATTAAGTTGCAGTCCAGAGGTGACACCAATATCGATTACCCTTTTCACATCACTAAGCGCGGAATCAAGAGTACCGCCAATCGTTCCATCGTCTAAGAACCATGGCTTAAACTCTGACTCTAGAGCGGAAAGCAGTTGGCAAATTGTCAGGCAGAAGAGAGCCGGGCCACAAGGGTCTCCTTGCTGTACCCCACATTTGGATAGTATTATCTCTTTCCCCCAAAAGAGCTTGGATGGACTTCTGTACATCTCATAGACTGCGGGATAGATTGCTGGAAAGTCTGATCTGACAGTGTCGAGAATCGCATCTCTTCTGAGGGAATTAAAGGTATTTTTAAAATCAAGTTTTATCAACACCTTATTTGATTCCGAGTTGATATTTACAAAGGCTCTTGCAGCGTGGACCGCAGCCTCGCAACCTCCTTAACTCCACAACCCAGTTGCACAGGAGCAATTTTGTCGACAATCTGCGCCATGAATTTGCGGATTAGCACTTTACCCGCTAGCCGCCGCAGGGTATTTCCGACTGCTATTGGGCAGACCCACCGTCCTTCTTCTTTAAGGCGATAAGGCTGGCTCCTTAGAAATTACTAAGTGCGAACCCTAGTAGGCGGCCATTCACGACAAGGTTGCAGAAATCCGTCAGAGCAAGGAGGAGAGGGCAGATCTGAGCGCCTTTTCCAATGAGGTCTTTAAGGTGTCTAGGCTTGAGGCCGTCAGGGCCTCCGCTTGAGCTGTTTGGGAAACTCTGGATTGCTGCTCTTACTTCAATGGGGGTGATGTTTATTTGGTCGGCTGCTGGAACGTCTCTAGGCGGTGGCGGAAAAGCCGATGTTTCTGGCATATCCGGATGTTTTTCGCTAAGTGTGCGATGCGTGTTGAAGTCTTGTGAAGCCATTAAATCCGTTGAGATAAGAATGCGTGCTGCTGCAGAAACATCCCCCTGAGCCAGCTTTGCCTGTACCGTCCGGGCTCTTTGCCTATTATCGTTTCTGCTAGTCTTCGGCGCCGCGCACTTGTTGGCAATGATGGTGGCATCAAGGGGGGAACGGCTCCTAAATTGACTGAGGTTGTCCCGAACAAGTGAACACGATGAGCTTCCTTTTACTTTTTGCCGAGGTATAGTGAGAACAGTTGTTGCGAAGTGAGCCAGACGGGATCACGAATACAGGTCATTTGTTGTGCAAATCGACTTGATCGTGTTGGTCAGTTCGGCTGCGACTGTGGGCCTGACAGCACGCGGAACTATCGAGAGCATCTTAAGGTTTTGACGGACAGCGGACAGTCGTTGAGCAGTGCGAGTGAGGGCAGTTTATGGTGAGATCGGCGCCGGAGATCGTACTGTCGACGCCGAGGTTGATGGCGCCGTGGTGTTGTTCTGCGTCATCGGCGTCGCCCACTGACGAATGTCCTGTTGTCTATTCGTCATTGGGATCGTGAGTAGAGGACCCCGTATTGACACTAGCTGCTCCTTCGCCAGTGCTCGTCGCCGGTGACGATGCCTGCAGTGACGGCGTCACAATTGAAGTCGTGTGTTGTGGACCTGCCAGATGAGGTAGCTCCGCTATACTCGAATTGAGCGCTGTGCGGAGAGTCAGTTCCAGCTGTCCGCGAAAACCGTTGTAAGCCATGTCAGGGGCGCCGCCAGGGACTATAGACGGCGCCGCTTGAATGGACAAGCTGGGAAGAGCATTCGAAAAAGCTTTTTGAATTGCCATTCCGATTTGCGCAACTATGGCGTCGATTATCATTGGTAGTATCTTCTCCGTGACACATTGCACCACCTTTTCAATACTGTTAGTTTGAAGTACGTCATTGGTAATCTGTTTTTGCTCTTTGATCACCGTAGAAGCAGTGGGCTGGGCCTTGGGAGGCGCCGCAGGTACCTTTACCCCGTTCTGGACCACAGCTGAGAAAGACCGTTTCGAAAATGACGATGATGGTTGAATATCGGCAACAGGTGCGCAGATCTTAACTGCTACGGCATCGGTTTTTTTCTGTATGACTCGTATTGCTGACCTTTTCAGCTGCTCCATACGGCGAAGCCGGTGCGGGCAACTGCCGTAAGTGGCTTCATGGTTTGCTTTACACAAGCAGCATTTTGCCGCTTGGTTGCAATCTTTCTGAATATGGTTCGTGGAACCACAGCGGGCAGTCCGGCTTGATATGATCTAAGCTGTAGCACCGGTAACATTGGTGCGGCTCCCTATAGAGCATTACCCCGTGTGTTTTTAGGCCCAGGCGAACTTCCGTCGGGAAATCAATTGCAGAAAAGGTTAGAATTACTTGGTCATTGGCCGTAACTATACCGGTTCGGACGTTCTTAGCTTTGACTCGGAAGGCCTCAGTGACACCTAGTGACTCTAAAGCGTTAACAATAGTTGCGTCGCTGAGTGACGGATGCACACCGCAGATTTCCAATGATGATGATGGTGCTGAATGAGGAAACTAATGAAAAAGGCTAAACACAGCGATGATGATGATGACTAGGATGTTGAAGGTGAGGGGAGAGGAAACTAACGATGATGGTGAAGATGGAGGTGAAACTGACGATATCGGCGATGAAGGTGGTGATGCTGACTGTGGAGTGCTGGTGATAACAAAGGGTGGTAACGGGCACAGAGTCTGGCAAGTGATTATGAAGTTGAGAGGTGATGATGATGATGACAATGGCTGTTCAGGTATACACTGCACGTATAGTTAATGCGCTAGTCTACTCTTCTGGTCTCAAAGGTTGCTAAGCTCGCGAATGTCTATGTATTTCTACACTAAATTCTAAATTTAGAGATACTTTCCAAGAGCCACACACGAACACGTCCGCACCGGTGAGATTGTAGACAAGAAACATAACATAATGTATATAAACTGTTGTTTTGCGTGACCAAAGGGGGTCGAAGGGCTAGTCACCACCATGGGGTCCCGCTCTAATGATGCTCTACAGTCAGATAGATTTTGACTGTTATCTGTCACCCACCGTCGATAGATTCTGTCCGTTAATCTCGATTGATCGCCAACGATAACACAGCTAACTATAATTTGTAATAAAGATGCGTTAACGCATCGACAGTACTGGACAAAAAATCGAAACAATTACATTGTTTGTATTAACTGCAAGTTTAGCTACAGTCAGCGTTACGTAGCTTAACAACTGATCGTAAACCAATTTACCGTTCACAGGGTCTGCCAACAGCCTAAGCAGGCGCGAGTCTGCATCGTTCCACCCTGCGTCGCCACTCATAAGAGACATCAAGGAGAGCATTTCCTCCGAGGACACAGGAAGGAGGTTTTTCCTCCTTCCACTTCCACAGATCGCCCTGGTTCACTTGGAGAGACCACTGACGGTTGACCCTCCCCCCTTCAAAGAGAGGTCCGGGTCCGGTCGATGGACAACGCTTGTTCGAGTGGTCGCGGCTAAAGCCATTAGGATCCTCGGCTTGAAGTGAATTCGAATGGAATGGTCTTTGTGCTCTATATCGAAGTGGATCAGCGTCCCGATGACGCACAAACGGTGCAAACAAGTGGGACATTCCACCTTCATGCATCTAGGAGGGAGTCAACGCTAAGCGCTGCCACAAATGCCGCGTCAGCCGGCACGATAACACCAGACCGGCGCTCGCGCTCTCCGCCCCTATGCTTACGCCCTGCCCTGCGGCGGTCCGATCCACTCCCTGGGAACACCCAGTCTCACAGTGGACACCGAAGGATTCACCCTGTCTTTTGAACCCCCGGGCCTCTAAGGCCTCCAACACGCAGTCTTCTCCTACAATAAGAAACGATGCATGTTGATAAAGCCTTACAGCTGAACTGCAACCGTAGCAAGCAACCTAAGCGCTGCTGGAAGGGGTCGGCAGCAGGTCCAGGTCAAACGTGCTGCTAGACAGCGATCCCAACCTGCGGTGGGCAGAAGAGCGCCGCCAAGATCGGCTCGCGGATGCCGAAAAGGCAACAAGCATCATACTTGACCGCCGCTGCTACTTCCGGATCTCGGGGCACGGTAAAGCTGGGCGTTTTTAGTCATGCCATTGCAGCCCCAACGTCCCGCTTGAAGATATTTAGTAAAGCTTTTAGAAGACCTAACCGTATCTTCTATCCAAAGTGACATGTTTTTAATTAAACCATGATATTTTAATGCCTCTGCTGGCGTGTCCTCCAGCGCCCCATCGCTACCAACCGGAGTGGACACGTAGTCCTCGAGTAGTTGGCGGCCATGGACCTGGTTGTTCTTAACACGGGTGCTCCCAGCTTCCATAGATCTGGGCGCGCCTCGTGTGCATATCCAACTATCACGCGCAGAACGTAGGCCCCTTCGATCTAAAACTGATTTTTACGACGCGAAGAATTATTCAGTGACCATCACATTATCGATTTTCACGAGCCAGCTTGAGGCTAACACCTTCAACGCTGCGCCCGCCTACGGGACGCCAGAAAGCCGCCGAGTTCCGGAAGTCCCTTAAAGCCACCAGAAGCTCGCATAGAAGACGAGATATTTTCCTCGCGATTTTACTGGGCGACAAAAGCGCTTTTAATAGCGTATCGTGAAAATTTATCTCAGAGACTTTCTACTGAAAAAGTCTCCTACTAATGAAAGTTTATAACCAACTATCTACACGATGGGAAGCGTTTTCAACATGACTGCAGGGATGTCACAAGGGCTCCATACCTCGCCGCCTGCTATGGAGTATAACTTATGACGACGTGGTACGAATGCCCTGTGCATCCGCACCGCGCCTGCGCGCCTATAAACCAGGAGATTGGTCTCGTCAACAACGTAAGGCACCTCAGAGTTAGCCTTGACAGGGGTCTCCGTGGTGAACTGTACACGTGAGGCTGGTGACGGAGAAGGCAATGAAGGCAGACAATGACTTAGCACGTCTCATGCCCAATGCCTACGGGCTACGGCAGCTAAATCAACGATATATTATGTCCGGGACCGATTCAGTCGCCCTTTTCAGAGCTCCGGCCTGGCCCCCCGACACACGAATTTTCGCCGCAATCAGGATTTGCCTGCGTCGGGTTCAGAGGCTCGGCGCCGTCAGGGCAATCAGGGCGTATAGGATAATTGGCGCAGTGGCGACTCTCATTTTTCTCATCGGACCGATCCTGTGCGATCTAAAGGCAGCCGAACGACACTGCTATGGGACAACGCTGACCCCAAAAACGACGAGAAACGTCCGCGTACAATCGAGCTCTGGCAGGAAAAAAGGGACGATGTACAACAGGTCTACTGCGGCAATGGACTCGATGACACCCAGGAACGCACCGTTTTGAGCTGTCCTGCATGGGCGAGGTCTAAGGGACTAGTGCACTAGTCATAGTTTTCTTCTAGCGGGGTGTCGCCGGTTCGATCCCTGTTGTTGATATTATTTCTTTTGAGCAATGCTCATTGAGAATAGATCATAAACCATACCGCTGAGAGTCAGCGGCCATGCTGCCACAAGAACTGTTGGGGAAACCCTATATATCTCAACATGTACGGCCCTCGATGCATTGAAGATGTACCTCACGGTGAGTTCCAAGCCGAATAATTTTACAGTCCTAATAAACAAGTGATATGGCAATTATGGACGCGCTTTACTAAAAAAACAAAACGTTGAAATAAAAATAAGTTCTAACGTACCTTTCTGGTCGTGCTTTAAGACAAATGTTATTGTAATTATCGTACTAATATGGTTATAGTATAATAATTTTGAATATAGCACCTCAAGTCCTTAGAGTCAAGTGTGATGGGTGTGGCATGCATCTAGGAGGGAGTCAACGCTAAGCGCTGCCACAAATGCCGCGTCAGCCGGCACGATAACACCAGACCGGCGCTCGCGCTCTCCGCCCCTATGCTTACGCCCTGCCCTGCGGCGGTCCGATCCACTCCCTGGGAACACCCAGTCTCACAGTGGACACCGAAGGATTCACCCTGTCTTTTGAACCCCCGGGCCTCTAAGGCCTCCAACACGCAGTCTTCTCCTACAATAAGAAACGACGCATGTTGATAAAGCCTTACAGCTGAACTGCAACCGTAGCAAGCAACCTAAGCGCTGCTGGAAGGGGTCGGCAGCAGGTCCAGGTCAAACGTGCTGCTAGACAGCGATCCCAACCTGCGGTGGGCAGAAGAGCGCCGCCAAGATCGGCTCGCGGATGCCGAAAAGGCAACAAGCATCATACTTGACCGCCGCTGCTACTTCCGGATCTCGGGGCACGGTAAAAGCTGGGCGTTTTTAGTCATGCCATTGCAGCCCCAACGTCCCGCTTGAAGATATTTAGTAAAGCTTTTAGAAGACCTAACCGTATCTTCTATCCAAAGTGACATGTTTTTAATTAAACCATGATATTTTAATGCCTCTGCTGGCGTGTCCTCCAGCGCCCCATCGCTACCAACCGGAGTGGACACGTAGTCCTCGAGTAGTTGGCGGCCATGGACCTGGTTGTTCTTAACACGGGTGCTCCCAGCTTCCATAGATCTGGGCGCGCCTCGTGTGCATATCCAACTATCACGCGCAGAACGTAGGCCCCTTCGATCTAAAACTGATTTTTACGACGCGAAGAATTATTCAGTGACCATCACATTATCGATTTTCACGAGCCAGCTTGAGGCTAACACCTTCAACGCTGCGCCCGCCTACGGGACGCCAGAAAGCCGCCGAGTTCCGGAAGTCCCTTAAAGCCACCAGAAGCTCGCATAGAAGACGAGATATTTTCCTCGCGATTTTACTGGGCGACAAAAGCGCTTTTAATAGCGTATCGTGAAAATTTATCTCAGAGACTTTCTACTGAAAAAGTCTCCTACTAATGAAAGTTTATAACCAACTATCTACACGATGGGAAGCGTTTTCAACATGACTGCAGGGATGTCACAAGGGCTCCATACCTCGCCGCCTGCTATGGAGTATAACTTATGACGACGTGGTACGAATGCCCTGTGCATCCGCACCGCGCCTGCGCGCCTATAAACCAGGAGATTGGTCTCGTCAACAACGTAAGGCACCTCAGAGTTAGCCTTGACAGGGGTCTCCGTGGTGAACTGTACACGTGAGGCTGGTGACGGAGAAGGCAATGAAGGCAGACAATGACTTAGCACGTCTCATGCCCAATGCCTACGGGCTACGGCAGCTAAATCAACGATATATTATGTCCGGGACCGATTCAGTCGCCCTTTTCAGAGCTCCGGCCTGGCCCCCCGACACACGAATTTTCGCCGCAATCAGGATTTGCCTGCGTCGGGTTCAGAGGCTCGGCGCCGTCAGGGCAATCAGGGCGTATAGGATAATTGGCGCAGTGGCGACTCTCATTTTTCTCATCGGACCGATCCTGTGCGATCTAAAGGCAGCCGAACGACACTGCTATGGGACAACGCTGACCCCAAAAACGACGAGAAACGTCCGCGTACAATCGAGCTCTGGCAGGAAAAAAGGGACGATGTACAACAGGTCTACTGCGGCAATGGACTCGATGACACCCAGGAACGCACCGTTTTGAGCTGTCCTGCATGGGCGAGGTCTAAGGGACTAGTGCACTAGTCATAGTTTTCTTCTAGCGGGGTGTCGCCGGTTCGATCCCTGTTGTTGATATTATTTCTTTTGAGCAATGCTCATTGAGAATAGATCATAAACCATACCGCTGAGAGTCAGCGGCCATGCTGCCACAAGAACTGTTGGGGAAACCCTATATATCTCAACATGTACGGCCCTCGATGCATTGAAGATGTACCTCACGGTGAGTTCCAAGCCGAATAATTTTACAGTCCTAATAAACAAGTGATATGGCAATTATGGACGCGCTTTACTAAAAAACAAAACGTTGAAATAAAAATAAGTTCTAACGTACCTTTCTGGTCGTGCTTTAAGACAAATGTTATTGTAATTATCGTACTAATATGGTTATAGTATAATAATTTTGAATATAGCACCTCAAGTCCTTAGAGTCAAGTGTGATGGGTGTGGCGAGTTTGTCCGCACTTTCTAATGTATGTTTGTGATCGGGCTCTACTCTTCACATAGATGGCAAATTAGCCCTCTGCCTCGCTTTTTCTCTTTTGATCGCTCACTGCTTCTTTCCTTTGCTAGGTAGGACGCGCCGCATATTGTCCAATACTGAGCGGGTAGATGACGCAGCCGCTTTTGGCAAGCGACTGTACCGAAATAAACTTTTCGGACTGACCCTCAGCTAATATTTAACGTCTACGGGACTGCTTTTCGCGTTGCTTCGTAGATGGACTCCTATGAATACAAATGTGCAACCCGCACACCTATGTGTCTGCTCCGGCCGCGAGACGCAGGCGAACGCACCGCGCCTCCGTGCTCGAAAAAAGTACTTACTATCACTCGTTTTACCGATATTTTTTTGGGCGTAGGAGAAGTCAGTCAAAGTCAAACGAACAAGAAGAAGGGAAAGAAAAGAAGCAGCAAACAGGAGAGGATGGCGAAGTACTATGACCAAGGGTCCACAATAGATAATCGTATCACTAACCACTGCCATTGCCATAAGTAACTGATCATGACAGTAGACATCGCTCTCATCATCACCATCATTACCAACTTGACCGATCATCATCATCATGATCGTCATCATCCTTACCCCTTTCTTCTCGTGTTTGGTCGTTCGTTTCTCTCCTCAGACGGGTAAAGATCGGCCTCCGCTCTGGTCTGCTAACCGCTTAGTAGCAATGCACAACGCGGCTAATAAGCAATGCAATGATGCACTTACCGCGGCTCAGCGCCGTTGCCGCCTCCACCTCCACTTCCACTTTCCACGCCCAATACATTTGTTCAGCAATGCCGACGACGGTATCGGCCAGAATCGAGTGGCCGCTGCTGCTGCTGACTCGACTAATTCATGTCGCTCGTGTGGCAACAAGATCGCGCTAGCAAGTTTCCTTCCTCCACCTTTAAGCTTTGCTTTCCTAATCATTGAGTAGGTGGTATTGTTGTATTGTTATTGTCGTTCTCATTGTCTCAGAAATTGTCCCAGAAGTTTATCGGCATTTCGCCACCCCAAGTTTGTCGGCCCGGGGATTCCATATTTGATGTTGTTGCTCCTTTCTACCTTACCGTTATTCTAAATCGTAGTCGTGGTTCCTTCGTAGCGTTGTCCCACCCCCCTTCTCTCGAGCTCGCTCGCTCGCTCCTTCCCCATTCTGTTGATGGCGCCTGTGCTGCTGGTGGTACAAGACCTTCTTTGACAAGAAAGAGCGTGCGTGTGTCTGTCTGACTGTCTGTCCAACGTCAATATGTTTCGGCAGAACTTTGGAGGACTTCTGCGAAGGACGATGTGAGACGCAAGACAAGCTTCTACGATGTTGCAAGACAAGCTTCTACGACATCCCCCTATATGATAACCGACCTAGCGACGAACACATAAGTGCAAGCCATGGGCTAGAGAATACAGAGAACAGGTAGAGCGGCGCGCAAAACAGGGTGTAAGAGGGGTGAGGGGAAAGACAAACACACTATTGCCAAGTAGAGCACTGTGGTAGTCGAAGGTGTACTCATCGTCGTCGTCGTCGTCGTAGTAGTAGTACTACTACTGCAAGCCGCCCTAGTAGCGGAGTATCCGGCAATACGACCAACCAAGAAGGGAAGTCTTGTACGGAGGGGTGAATGAAGGACGCTGCTAGAATAACGAACATGATTGGTCAAAGTCAGTCACTCCGTTTTCAAACACAGAAGGCAAACGCTCCGAGTTACACTTAGGGGGGGGGGGGGGGGGGCGCAAGCTGAGAGTACGGGACAGCACTGCACCGGCAAATGCAGCTGAGTGGGCGCTTCATATTGCTCCGACTTTAGTTGTATTTAGACAGCGAGACACCAACAACGAGCCAGCGGCGACCGTCCGCCGATGGGGCATCACATGGGGTCGTCCATTTATAGGGGGGTGGGGGGAGTGTGATAGCTGATCGTGGAAAAGGTACGTGGACCAACCTGAGGTGTTAGTGAAGGGGATTGATCTCACTCCCAGAGGGTGGGTTGGTGGGTGGGGGTTGGGCGAGCTCCGGGCAGAGGTATATGTATCTATGTGAGCGTATGTCTGAGTGCGTGTGTCTGTATTGTGTGTTCAGGGGTAGTGCGGTGGGGTGCTTCTACTTCGACATGTCCCAATGTCTCAAAAGCGTCTCGCCTTGCGACACCGCCGCCTTCTCCTCGCCTTGCTCTCGTTGCAAGCGGCGCGCCAGCCAGTCAGTCAGTGGTTTGAGGAGGTCGTGGTAATATATCTGTTTCGAATGAGCTCACTGTAAGTAATAGAGTGGGTGGGTGAGTGAGCAAAGATGTTCTGCTGAGCAAAGAGAGAGGCGGAAGGGGGGAGGGGAGACTTTGTCGATCTTTGTTGCTCCGATGTCGGCTCTGTCACCTACTACTATGACTATTATGACTACGACAACTTCTGCTGCCTCCACTGGTCCTGTTGCTGCTACTACCGCTCCTTCTCATCCTCACCCTGCTCCTACGACCAGAAAATCGACAGACCAAGGGAACACAGTGGACGAAAGACGAGCAGGTAGACAACCGGGCTTCTTCCATGCTCCGTATCACCCCCGTTTTACTCACACACTGCGAAGGGCTGGCCAAGATGAGCATGATGCAGCGCGGGCTGGCTGGCGGGGGGTGCAGGCAGGCAGGCAAACGGGCGTGGGATGGCGGAGATGAAATGCACAAAATAGGGTAACATTGCGCTGCCGTGGCTCGTGGCACGGTGGTAGCAGCGAGTAGTGGTTGTCGTCGCATCCACATTGCTGCTGCTAGGAGCGTCCCTCACACATGAGGGGGATTGTGGCAAGGGGAGTGAGGTGGTACTTGCAAAAATGTGACGCGGCAGGTGCAACGTTGACATGGTTGGTCGCGGTGGTTGCTTGGCTGGTCGGCTGCGGCTGCTGTTGTTGTGATTGTTGTTGTTGTTGTTGGTGTTGTTGTTGTTGCAGTTGTTCTGTCTGAGCTAAGACCTCTCTCTCCTTCCCCTTCTTATAGTTCCCTCTTTCTCCTTCTCCTAGTCTTCTCTGTTCTGTTTCTCGATGTCTGCTTGACTCTATCGTTTGCTCGTCGTCTCTATCGGCCAGCGTACTACTGGCTGGCCGGCTAGAGCGAAGGAAGGGCCATCTCTTCCTTCGTTCGCGACGAACGAACGAACGTACTTTGTCGACGATGTGCATTATTGTCGCCAATGGATAAGGTGACGTTAGGTGCGTCCCATAGCTGTCGCGCGAGCGATACATAGCAAACGACGAAGACAGGGGGCGAAGACGAGGGGGCCGGGGGGAAGGCGGGGGGGGGGGCGTAAAGAAACAGATACAAGACATCCGCGCGAGAGGGCGGAACGCTAGATATGGAAATGCAGAGAGCGCGGTATAGAGATAGAGAGAGAGCGAGAGAGGAGGAAGGGAGGCTGAGAGATGAAAGACAGCTAGATAGACCTCCGTCCCTAAAAGGCCGACCACAGGGAGAAGCTAAGCGAGCGGCTAAGGCAGGAGGTATAGCGTCTACACGAATGACGGAGCCTCGCAGGCAAACGACGGCAACGACGACGCCGACAACTATGGTAGGCGCTAATTTAGCAGTGTTGTAAAGCTGTGAAGTGCACCTACTCACTCACCCGCTTGCTCACCTTGCGCGCGTGTAGCTTGCCGCGTGAGCCCCGAGGTGAGCCGAACGAAGCCGAGGAGGCAAACAGGCTGTCTGCTTCCCCCAGACCACCTCGCGTTCCTCCTCCGCGCCATCAGCGACGAGCGACCGATATCGTCGACAGATCACACTGGCCTTCTTCTTGCCGAAGTTACCGGCAGCTACAGATAATGTAGCGATGTTCGATGCTATCTTGTGCTGGCCGTTTTGGGTTCTACGCGAGCACACAAACTGTACCTGCTGCAATGACGTCCTGCTCGTCATTTTGTCGCAACCTTGTGCATTGCTGTTATGGTTAGTGCCTCTTGTACATGTGCATACATATACTTATACATGTATAGTGTCTCATGTCTGCTAGTTGTAGGATGCTCAGCTCCGAGGTTCATTTAGCTTCGCAATCATATCTATATATATATATATATATATATATATATATATATATATATATAGATATATGCACTTGTATCAAAGAGACGAGATCGATTCGCACCGAGTGCATGTCTCTTTAAACCTGTCGCGCACACTCGTAGTGTTGTAGGGTTCAATGAGCATTGTGTCTCTACAGATAGCGTTGTCGAGCCCGGTAGCGTGGTGCATTCGTTTGCACCTCGCGACTAAAGGAGACACATAGGTGCGCGGCTTCGAGCCCCACCGTTGTAGATTTGTATGTTTAGGGGTCCCTCTGTGAAGCAATGCGAAAAACAGTCCCATGGACATTAAATACTGGCTGAGAGTCAGCCCAGAAAGTACTCAAATAGCGTGATGGAATCTATAGGCTGCGTGTTTTGTTACAATATGACTCGAGGTACAATTTGTTGGCCATAGCTGAATCGTAGCCAGGTCGGAATCGGTCTTCCTACTCTTATACAGCCTAGGATGAACTTTCTTTACCCGATTTACTTACCCTTCTTACCCGAAATGCGGATTTCAGTAAATTAACCTATTTGCAAGTCTTTGACGAATAACAAAGTGTCTGTAGACAAATTTTCCTGGTTATCTTTTATCGTTATCAACATTTTGTGGGCCGTATTGAAATAGTAGTAGTAGTAGCGAAACTATGTGTACAAAGTTTATGTGATAAAGCTGTATGGCGGAATCAAGTTCTGCACGAAGTTCCGGATTTTACCCTAGTCCTTATCACTTATACACTGTATAATTGTTTATGTTATATACTCAATATGAGTAAAATAGATACGGTGATGATATTACTTATACACTTTAGCCATTCTATCCTAGGTTGTGTAAAAGCATTCTTCTCTATAACCCTACCAAAGTTAGTCCATAGTGCTTAGATATCAACACTGGTTTTGTCATGCACCTAAGCAGCTGGCCCAACAAATGCGTACATTATCGAAGTTTATAAGAACTTCTGCTTGCACAGACATCATTGGGTCAGGATACACAAGTGTAAAGGACCTGCTTTTTCAGGATTTCAGGACCTCAACGGAGGGTGCACCGGCTGTAAAGTGCGGTAAGTGTTGGGACAGCAGTGCACCTGGACGGATTGCACCGTTGCATTTCTCGTGTTTCCACCGGGCCACCAATAAGCTAACCGAGTCGTAAATGCTTGGAGAATACCTCGAAGGGAGCATCACTTCCTCCTCTCGGTAAACAACTCTAAAGAACTGATTTGTACCAAAGAGTATGCAAAGTGATTCGGAGTCGCGCTCGAGCAGGGAGGGATCAGCAAATCGGTGGTCATTGCCGAAGGCGATCCGGTAATCTTCGCGTAGCGCATCGGGCGACGGAATTCAAGGGTTCACGCCGATATCAGTAAACTCATGTGCAACCAGATCAATCGTCGCAAAGAAAGATCCCGATGTCTACCCTGTCGCTACAGACGATCGCAACCACACAATCCAAAGACACTGGACCCATCTTTGCGAGCCAGCTGTCCAGCTGTTAAAAATCAACGACTGGTCGCTTGACAAGGCGGCAAAGTTGCCAAGTACCCTTCAGGACAAAGGTTGCCAATTACCCCCTTCAGCACCAAAGGTTGCCAATTATCCAGTGGACAATTTTCCACTGGTGCCGGCCCATCCCCAATCTCAGGACATCGAGGATTAATTACCGTTTCTTAGGCCCAACATCGTGAAAGGCCCGTACGAGAGCTTCGAAAACCACCTTAGCATGTACTTCCGCCTCCTGAGTAAGAACAACATAATGCCCTTCAAAAAAGGCATAGGCGAGCTCCCTAAAGTATGTAGAGGGGTGCGATCGACGGCCAGAACTAGTTCCTCTTTGACATTGTACAGTGGCGTGACGTACAAGGAGTGGGTCATCAAGAACTACAGTGAGAAGTAATTACAGGTTAAGAATTAGAGCTTTGGCGGGGCGCTAACGATGCTACCCCCTTGTGATGGCGTGTCACTTCATTCGTCCCAGTACCGCGTCTTTCGGCTGGCTCTGAACAAGCGCCTCTGTCTGACACAAGGCTCGCCAGGCGCTGGCAAAACGCATGTAGGACTCGTAATCATGACTAACGATGTGTACCCAAATACAGCAGAACATTCGGCTCCATCCGAGTGGTACTTCGTGCCCGGGCAGCAAAACACGTCGCGGATTTTGTGACTCGAGGCGTCACTGCCGATTGTCTCCGAAATAATAAGGAATGGTGGAAGGGTCTCATTGGCCTCAGCAATAGCTGCGTGCAACCTCCCCAGCATGCAAGCCCGGTGTCAGCAAGTCATCTAACTCGAACTAACTAAGTAAAACAAAATGCTTGCGTTTTCTGCTCCATGTGTAGAAAGCGCGGTAATTCGGGGCAGCAGCGATATAGACGTGAGAGCTGCTTGTGGTTGACCAGATAGTCAACGCTCTCGGGCTCTCAGAATTGTTGAGAGTATTTTCTGTTGTATCTCTATACTGGCATACCTTTTTGCATTTTCTCGTTTTTATAATCCTATCAATCGAAGCATGATTGATAAGCTGTTTTTATTTAAGATGTCTTGTACGACGTTCAACATTTCAACAACATTCAACATTTCACAAGTGAGTGTTGCATCCGATTAGGTTGCTTATTATAATTGCCGACAATTTACCTAAAGCCCAACCTAAATGACAACAGCATTTACATTGAATATTCGGTCATTTTTTACTTACTCGTATAGCCATTTATTCATTTACCGATCTCAGTGTGTGTGTGTTTTTATTGTTTTCGGTGTTGTTACTGTTGTTGTGGCTGTCTACTACTCTCGTTCGTTCTATCTGTTTACTCTATTTTTAAAATCATCGGCACGATATGTTCCTTGTGCCGATGGTCTGTAATGCCAATGCTTCACTGCAATCGACTGCTGGTGACAGTTGAGTCTAGAGCTTTTTTTTTGTTTCGCAACACGTTGTGAAACTTTACTCAGCGCCAGTGTCTGCACTGATTCGCCGCCGTCTAATTCGTTCTGCGTTTTGTCACCGTACAGTAACAGCATTTTGCGGCATCCATAGCAGCAGCTGCAACAGTGACTGTATTGTCTGCTGTCCATCGACTGTGGACTACTGTGTTTCAGAGTAGTACGCTGTATCCTTTCCTGTAATGAATGAATGAATGAATGATCTATTTATCTGTCAGATATATTACACTGAAATCCGGCAGAACACTACGGTCCGTCTTCGTTTCTGCCAGATTTGCTTTCTGTTGGTTGGTTGACTAGCAATGACTGACGATCGCGACTAGTAGACACCTGGCTGCCAGTCCGCATCGCTCCTACCTACATCTTTACCCTTTGCTCTCCGATCAGTCAGCTGTTTCGCAGCAGCGCCGCGTCAAAACATGACGCCAACACCAAACAACCGTTTGTGCCAGCTAGCTAACAACTCGTTTCGTCGTTTCCGCATTCGAACTCATTGCTCATTGCTTTAGCTGGGCCTTGTAGCGCCTCGTCCCTCAGAGATCGAAGATCGCGATATAAGAGAAGCGACGCAGAATCGACGCATATCGCCGAAGAAGTATAGCTGTATAGAACAGGGTAGAGGAGAGGACAAAATTGCACCTGTTGCGCCTAACGCCAGTCTTACTTTCTTCTACACGTCAGTGGCCGACGACAACAGAGCGGCTCCGGCATCAATGTGTTCCAGCATACACGCAAATGGATGGACCACGAGTTAGTTGTACGAAAAGTTGTTCTACCGCGTTGTCAAGCGAAGGACTGCGTTTGGTCTTCCTTGTTTGCCTGAAATTGCCCCCCCAAAAAAGAAGTGACCTCGAACTGTTTGCCGACACGCAGTGAGGCGTGAGCCTGAAGTCTTTTAGATGATAATCGGCTAACTGCGGACGCAAGAGATAATGAACTCTGGTTAGCAATTTACTCTTACTCTCTGATGACAGGAAAGCTTTGTTTTGGTTGCGCCAACGTAAGGCGTAAGTAAGGAGTTTAGGCATAAAAAACGCGTTGCCCATTCAATCGTGTAACACGCGTCCTGCTACTAGTATTTTCATACAGCAACAGCAGGTGCAGACGATAGAACTAAATTGTACCGGGTATCCACGCCTACAAGGGCGGTACGGCGTTTAAAACGTTTTGAGCGTAATATCAGTTGATGAGCTACAACCGAGAGGCATAACAGCGTTCGCTTTCTTTGCCGGTTTGGTGCTAGCAATCCTCCCGCAGTTCCGACAGCCCCATGCTCTCTAACGGTAGAAGTTCCTATTTTGATATTCTCTCGTTGTTTTCGACTATGTACTATTTCTACAAACGCATTCTTACATAGCATATGTGCACGTGTATAGATTAATTTACATGTATGTGGTAACTGGTTGGACAGAATGTAACTGGATTTCGTAGAAGTGTTCTTTGCATGCCTGTCACGTCTCTTAGAAGTCTGCACTGTTTACAAAATAGTATATATGTAAGTGCAGAAGACAGTAGAATATTCAAGAGCGGCGTAAAAGAGTCTCGTCTGCTGTTTCTGATATATGAATTCTGACGAAATAGACAACGAAAAATTCCAACTACGGGCGGCAATTTTGTGTAGCTGAAAAAAAGTCTTACTGCTGAGGAACTGTTCGAAATATTTAGAGCGCATTCAGCAAAAGGGGGGGCCGCACCCACCGTACTCAACTGATATCGCACCGTCGCACTTCTACCTATTCAGATGTCTGTAGAACTATCTACAAGGAAAGAAAGTCACTTCTTCAGAAGCAGTAAAAACACACGTGCAGCCACCATTCCTCGAGATGCAGAAACCAGAATTGCCACGGCAATCGATGATCTGGGAGAGTAGGTCTGAGATGTGGGGAGGGTTGTGGGTAACAATGGAGAGTACTTTTTAAATAAATAAAATCGGTGAACTTTTTCATGCATCTAAATGATTTTGAATTGGAAAAAATCCAGTTACTTAGTCCAATCTAATGTGTATATGTATGTTTGTATATATATATATATACATAGGGACCTAATGTGTATATGTATGTATATACGTATATATATATTCTTTTTTGGCGTTACATTCAGTACTTGTCCGTGCTTTTTGTTGTGCCTGAAAATGCTACCGGTTATTGCTATTGTGTTACTATTCTTCACTGTCTTTGTGGTTGTTGTTGTTGCTGTTTTTGCTAATACTGTTGTTGTGGTGGTTGTTGCTGTCTTTGCTAATATTGTTGTTGTTTTTTGTTGCGGCTGTCTTTGCTAATAATGTTGTTGCTGTGGTTCTTCTTTATTGTTGTTGTTGTTGTTGCTGTTTTTGTTAATGCTATTGTTGTTGCTGTCTTTGCTAATGCTGCTGTTGTCTTTGGTATTGTTGTTGTTATTGCTGCTTTTGCTAATACTGTTGCAGTTTCTGTTGTATTCGTGTATTCGTACAACAACAATTCGTTGTTGCTGTTGTTATTGTTGTAGCTTGTTACTGTTGCTGCTAATGTTTGCTATTGTTATGCGCACTTTGCACTTTTATGTTTATTGCCTTTATCCATATGAGTTGCTGCTATTAGATGTAAAGCGTTATGCCGTTTAATTATTTTGCAATGAATCAGAATGTGCTAACTCTTACTATCATTGTTAAACCCCTTTTCGTCGTTAGGTGCTTTTGTATTGGATGGAGGATTGTGTTTTAACAACAAATAAACCGGTAGTTGATCTACCACGGAGACTATGCTTATTGCGAGATCTGCAGATGGGCATTACGATTCATGCTAGGCGATATTAATCTGGCATTGTTTTTCTGGTCGCCTTGGCATGTTTTTGTCATTTGTGTCGTTGTTGTGGTGGAAATGGTTTTTATCCTGTTGCTGCTGCTGCTGTTACCTAACTTGTCTATCGCTGGCGCTGTTATTGTGGTCGTCGTCGTCGTCATGATGAGTCGAGGCTCATACTCCGTTGCGCCATAAAACGACTCTGTCCTATGTGGGAGGAGACTCCAACGTTCGCTTAGCGGTTTGATATGTACAGCCGTTCTTTTTGTCGTTAGTTCGTACCTCACACCTTTTTACATTACTACAACTAATTACAGAAAGGTGTTTCTGTTCGGTTGGTATTACTATTTACGTCTTAGCGCCTCCAATTGGTCGGTACTATTCCTGCGCGTCTCGCCGAGGCATCGGCCACATGCGTACGCATTGTCGGCAAAATTGTCTGCCGTCGAAAGGCGCGTCGAATCGTCTCGTAGCAGTCGCCGACGAGACGAGCAAATGACTCAGTTCACGGACAACGGCAGTGCGGTGGCCGGGTCTTAGCGTCTGTTGGTCTATGTACTCTTCACCCATCTTCACCACCGCCTTGGAGGGCCGCGAGGGAGTCTTGAAGGGCCTTCTTGCCAGGCCAGCCTGTGCGATGTGTCCTATGCGAGGCGGCTGTTGGCAATCAGGAGCATCATAACGAGCATCATCGCATACGTTTCACAGAGCGTATTCGCCGCGCGCGCATCCGTACGGAGGACAGCATTTACACCTCCCTGGCGTCGCTGACCAGGGCAGCGAGGGAAAAGGGCAAGTGTTAAGTTTGATTTTGAGTTGAAATTCGGCATGCTCATGCTTGTCGTCGCCGTCGTTGTCGGTATTGTTGTTGTTACACTTTCTGGTCATTGTCGAACGACCGTACTGGCTGACCGTACTGCCAAAAGTCGTCGGCACTGCCTACATAGACTGCCGTAGTGCTCGGCTTAGTCAAACTATGTCCACGATGACACACTGCTAAGGATGGCTGGCGATCGGCCTAGCTAGACTGGGGTGTGGTGGTACAAGAGGCGTTTCGATATCATTCATGGTTTGTTCGTTGTTTCGTGTCGGAAAGCGGCCAGAAGCGTCGGACAGGTTCCGATTTGGGGCCAGAAAATCCGTTCGCACTCCGTTCTGCTCTTGTTAGTGCCTCTACGTTAGTTCCATGGGATGTTCGAGTCGAGCATTGATGGCCACGATTGAATCCCGGCGCTCTGGTACAGCCCAAAGTCGCTCGCAGCACACGACGAAACAGTCTGGAATGCAGTCAGAGTCAGTTTCAGCAACAGCAAATGAGAATGATTCATTTCACTCGTTTCAGGTGAGGTAAAGCCGTAGACCCTTAGGCGTATGCACCAGCCCCCCTGATTATGATCACAAATAATACGAATAAACTTTCGGACTACACACTGCTTAACTTTCCCGTTGACTTGGGCTATCTTCATGCAAATTACGGTGACGCGACGATATCTGAGACTCCTTTAATTTCCACACGACATTACTTTTACATCACAGAGCAGCTGGACACACCGACATCTCGTGAGACTTCGACGTTTAGCGGCGTGAGGTTTCAACTTAGCTTAAGGTGAGATATGGTAGCGGTAGATGTAGGGAGTTAGTGCGCTAATCGTCAGTTCCAGCCATCCACCGGCATATCGCGACCGTTCGGCAAAATGAACGACCGCTGTTTACTGATAGACACGCAGTAGTACACGTTTAACATAAGACAAGACGTTACGGATGACGTGAAATAACACACATTTTTTTTCTACGCTCTGACAACTACATTTTAGACGCTCGTAATGGGCTAAGTTGCCTGTGGCACGATAGCGTCTAAATGCATCTATCGTCATCGCGTTCTCGTATTGGAATTATATAGGCTTTCTCCAGCAGAGGTATGTAGCAGCAAGGCAATGACAACCACGTCCAACAAATTCTACCAGCACGGCCAGGGCTCGAACTAGCGATGTTTTGCTAACCGTGGTTGCCATGGCAACGCCCCGTTTCGAACGGTGCGTTAGCCGCCTAAGCCACCGCCGCTACCAAATTATCCTCGATTAACTCTCTCATAAAGAGAACCAGTCCACCTATACACGTATTGAGAAGGGAGAGATTTACACAAGGGCGCGTTTTTGCCAAAATGCCATCTCGTGACAAATAGAGAGAACGAGCCGACACAGGATTGCCTCTGACCATTGCAATGGTCAGAGGCAATCCTGACCATTGCAATGGTCAGAGGCAATCCTCTGATTTGACATGCACAACTCGCATGAGCGAGCATGCGAAAGGTAGATAGATAGAGAGAGAGAAAGAGAGAGAAAGAGGGGGAAGAACAATGTGAGCATTTCGAATAGCCACTCCAGGGCGGAAAAACACCGACCTGTGTCAGAGGCGACATTCCTGGCGGTGTACCGGTGCCACCGCCGCCGCCACTGCCGCCGCCCTGCGTCAGCAGGGGCGGTAGACTCGCGCCGCTACTGGCAGCAGCAGCAGCTCCGCTAGTGTGGTGCTGGTTCTGGTGGTGGAGGTTGTGGTGCTGGTGCTGGTGGTGATGCTGCTGTTGCTGCGTAGCGGCCGCCCGCAACGAGTTGAGGGGTGGCAACTGGGGCGGCATGGCGGCCAGAGGCACGGGTGACGACGGCGGGCCCGGCCAACGGCTGTCGGGCCCCCCAAAGTGCCCCATCGAGCAGAGGGCGTCGGCCGCCGCCGAAGGAACCGCCATAGCGGCGGCAGCCGCTGCAGCTGCCGCTGCAGCCGCCGCTGCTGCTGACGACGAAGACGATGAAGACATCGTCGAACCCATCGGGGGTGGCCCGAACGGCGAGAGGCCGTGCGCTGACGGTAACAGGGGGCCGCTCATCGTGACGGCGACTCCGACGCCAGCCCCGCCGCCGGGGACGCCCATTGACGAACGGAACACTGATGACGTCTTCTTGCGCTTCTTCCATTTGGCTCGACGGTTCTGAAACCAGACCTGCGAACGAGAAGAGGCGGCGGTGCCAGCAAAGGGACAAGGGGCAAAGAGGCGGAATGAGAGAAAAAAAGAGAGAATAGAACGTGGATGATGAAGAACCACCGCAACAACAGCAACAGAAGCAGCAGCAGCATCGAACGAGACAACATTGTAATTTCCATAAGCCAACAACAATCGGTGATTAAAGTTCAGATGCTAGTTGACTCATACGATCTGACTTGGATCGAAATACATTAAAGGAATCTTTGCCGACCGTGTCTGTATGCCGACATGTATATATATATATATATAAACGTCTTTATTACCACCTATATCTACCTAAAAGCTACTTGGCTTAGCGCGTAACAACAATTCGTCTACTTTTTTTTGTACATCTACAATCCGCTACAATTTAGTATGTAATTCTCAGTTCTTACATATTATGTATACTAGACAAATACTCTGGTCTGCAGATCTTCTAAGAGTAATATGTATGGTATTCCTCCATATATATTACTCCTAGAGGAAGTATAGAAAAATGTGTAACTTATATATATATATATATATATATATATATATATATATATATATATACATATATGAGATCATTTTATCCATAGTCAAAGCGTTCATGGTATACGATAAACACAAAATTAGAGATCAAAAGGCAAGCGAGAAATATAGACTTTAGAAACTTCCGTTTATCTTCTTCTTCGAGTCTTCCAGTGGGATGTTGTCAAGCAGATCAGCACAGCATTTACAGCAGGAGTTTTTAGACACATTTCCTGTTTTAGAAAGGCTAGCCGTCCGTGTAAGTTGTAAGTATAACCACGGGTGCCAGTTGAATATGAAAAGTTGGATGACCGTAATTCCGGGAAAGCAAGTTCGGCTTTTCGACAGCAATGCTGAATTCCCCGTAACGCCATTATCCCTTATGAGCTGTGTATGCTATAGAGGCCACTTCCAGTGACGAAAAAGTAAGATCAAGGGATGGAAAATTATTGACGCAATGAAACGAAACGTCTAGTTACCATATTTGGTACTGGAATGTGAATCTAGACGTCAAGCGTCGAGACCGAAACTGCTTTTCGTTGCGTTGGCCCTCCGTGTGACAATCTTCAACGCTACGCCGCCTCCCCTCTCCGCCTACGTTTTGCCAGCCTACGTACTGCTCTAAATTGTTGTCTGCGTTACCGGAACATAGACGCCGTTCTTTTTTTGACAATGTAGGCGGAGCACAAGCTGCAATAAAAGCTCATAGAGAGAAAGCGAGATATGCGTGCGCATGATTCAAGAAAACAACCTGACATTGATGGCTTCATCAAGCAGCACGGGAAAATATAGGATATTGGATGGCAGCTCGTTGTCGACGAGGGTATATTGTGGTACACTAGTACACAGCGGGGCTTCTCCTACACACGCCCTCCGTACGCCCGTGCTGCACAGTACAGGTTACAATAGTGCTGACAACAATAGTTGTGCGATAGTGGCTGCTGCTGCGGCAACAACAACAACAACAACCCGAACAACAACAGCAGCAACAACAACCCGAACAACAACAACAGCAACAACAACAACAACAGCAGCAACAACAACCCGAACAACAACAGCAGCAACAACAACAACAACAGCAGCAACAACAACAACAGCGACCGAGCGTCAGTAACAAAGTCAGTCATCTGCTGAGACAATAAGGTTGAGTGAGGAAATCCTATTCTTCGACGAAGTCTTCCTCGTTTTGTTGTCTTTTTTCCCTTCTCTTCCTCTTTCCCTTTTCACTTATCGACAGGCGTTCCTGTCGGGATTGGATAGGCGGTGTCGTGTTGGTTGTTGATATTGACTCCATGTCACTTCCAACCATCTTTCTATCTAGCCCCCATTTACTCCCGTTCTACCGTATCCTCGCTCCTTCGCAGAAGGAACTGCCGCCACCGCATGCGGTGGCGAACTATGGTGCAATACCAAAAATGAGAAAAAGAAAGAAAGATAGAATGCCAGAGACGGCGAGCGGTTGCCTAGTCCTGGGGTGGCTCTTGGCTAGGTAGGAAAAGTTTTAATTTTGTACCCGCCTGTGGTTTCGTTCATTCGCTTGCTAGTTTGGTGGCTGCCGAATGGGCTCATCCATCCACCCCCTCCGCGCTCGCAAGGACAACGACCGTACAACACTCACTTGATTGACAGCGATGCCTCGCTTGAGTATGCTTATGAAAGATGTGTATATATATATATATATATATATAGTCTCCCAGAAATCGTTTAACACACTTTGGGACATAGTACAACTCGGCGAATTTTTTTTGCAATAGACCTAGGGGCGGAAATGTCTTCTAAAAAATGGGTAATTGAAGCGCCAAAATATAGGAATTGCAATTTATTTAACTTCTTGAGAATTATCTTCAATACAACTTTAGTTCTGCTTTGAGCTAAAATGGAATCCAACTACAACTGTTGTAGAATATGACCTGCAGATGGATACAGATGCATAATTTTCTTCCAAACACGCCGATATTATTGGTTTGTCGATAAAAAGACTGGGCCTTTTGCAATTGCAGGTTTAGTAATTAAGTTAAATATATATCGGGATAAAAGCTATACAATACAACTACTTTTGATAATTTCGCTCTCATTCCAATTAACGACTCTTATACCTCTAAGGGTATGAATGCGTAAGGGAGTAATTAACATTGAAGTGTTTTTTTAAATAAAATGTTTCGGCAATATATGATACACATACTTATCACTAGCAGCTAACATTTAAGTATTCTACGGAATGTCGACCTAACAGTAAAGAAATAATTCAATATTGCACAGTCATTGAAAGGCTTTATTTCAGGTCAAGAGTATACGATCGTCTCTTTCCTCAGATGATATTATATGTGCAATTACTGACGCATTAGAAAGACCAAACGATGTGTTCATCGAAAGGTGTATTTAATATATTAAAATAAAGAGAGAAGTAAATTGAAAATTACGGTTTATTGCCTTGAGAATGCCGGTAAAGCCGAGGTAAATGGTTTACCGTATAGTTTAAAATGCATAACGATACAATATTGGAACAAACGTCAACTTGTTATAAATTAATATTTCGTTGTTTGCGGTGGACGACATACGTCGAAAAGATGCCTGTCGTTTGCCAATCCTTGCATATAATAGACATCAAATGATCTGTGAGAATAAGGAGATCCAGAGGAGGAGATTCAGTTCAGGGATACTCAGTTCGGAATTGGCCGCTATCGGAACATAATAATAGTATTTCATCTCAAATATTGAATATTGATGGATATTACCCGATGGCGTCCATCCGCGGTGTGTGTAAAGGCAATCTAAAGCATCTTTGGTCGATGACGTTTTTTTTATGACTTTTAGTTCGATTATTTTGTTATCGATAGATTTGCTGTGATACATATCACCAATGCACCGACAACCGAACATGTTGAAGAACACGGCAGTAGTCTCGCATTTATTCTCTCGATGACCGAGCCCCGCTTACGGAAAATTCCTGGCACCCCGGTAGATGACAACCATGACTAGCGCATTAGACTTCTAGATGCGACTGGCATTTTAGTACATTTCTAAACATTAGTGCCGTCGTTAGCTGTACGCACAGCGAACTGATATTTGACGCGCATCCCGCTTGCATGATCAGCTAAATCGATCGAGGTTCAGTGCGGCAGCGCTGCAGCTGTGAAATGATCTCTTCCGTCAGCCGTAGGTTTTCCGGATATTCCGTATAAAATGATCGAATATCTATAATTGCTTGGTAATGGCAATACAATAAATGATCAGCTAAATGGTTTCGTTTGGTCGCGCACTTTTTATTTTTATCGCTCTAAGATATTGCTCGTCCAAAAGTAATAGGCAAGACTCATTAATTTGCTCTTGTCACGGCATATGTACTTATGCGCCACAGACCTTACAAGGAAAGCCAGGTCTGATCTGTGTAACTAAAGCAGTGTGTAGTGGAGGTAGGTTAATTAGACAGCATAGTATGTAACCAGCTTGGCGTCGTTGACGAATAAGCGCAGAAAAGCGCAGAGCGCCTGTGATTTCTCACGGCTTCACAAACAGGCTAAAGGACCGCCTGATTGGGTTAGCACGGCCAGCATTGAGGTGTTGGCTTCCCAAGAAAGTTTATACGCGTGGGTTAGGTGTCGGAATGTATGCACTATGTAGGCATATAGGGTGTGTTTGTAGGTACTAGGCATGTATTAGGGGGGGGGGGTGAATGTGAATGGGTAAAGATGTGTCGGCAGTAGTCGATGCATCGGAATGGTAGCAATGTTGTAGCAGGAATTTAATAAAGCGATCTCTCTCTATATATATATATATATATATATATATAGGAAACCACGACCCGCTCTATCGCGTGTCTGTCATTAAAGTGGAACGCACGTGTCGCTCCAGAGGACACGCGTCGCGTCTCTGTCTTCATTCGATTCTCACTGCTTCAGCACGACGAGAACTACTATCGAGAACCGGGTAGAAGAACATCTAGAGAGACTGACTGAACAAGGCAAAGGAAATCAAAGGTATAAATCGCAAAAGCGCGGATAAGAGAGGGCGAGAGAAAGATGGATTGGTGGGAGGGAGAGCGCGAAAGGAATAACGGATAGAAAGAGGGACAGAGAGAAAGAGGTAAAATAATGCAATAGACAGAAAGAAGTTTAGTTCACAGTTACGCATCATAGTCATAGGCTTTGTGTGGTGTTAGCCGGTCCGGCAGCCTGGACGGCCTGCTGCTCGCCGCGGCCTTCCGATGCCCCCGTTACGCTTGCCAGTGTGTCCTTCGACGACCTCTGGAGGAAACGAAGGTCAAATCTCAAATTGCGCGTACGATTACTATGTCATCGTACAGCGTCGTCTACACAGACAAACGCACGCACGCACACACAGACCACAGGCGGCTAACGTTGCCCAGCGTTGTGTTCTGCCGTTCTGCCTACTGAAATCATCGATGCTGCTGTTCGCTGGCCGAGCCGCAGGCCTCGTTGACCTCACCGAGGTCGGGAGGTGACCTCACCGGTGAGACGGGGCAGACAACGAACAGATAGACGACCAGCAGAAGCAGGCAGCTACACCAACGTCAACGGATATGGTATCAAACCTCGCGTGGCTCATTGTTGCTGTTGCTACTGTGGTTGTTGCTGTTGTTGTCATCAGCGGCGGCGACAGTAGCAGCCGAATAGTAGTACTTCGGGTAGATGTAACTATATTAGTACATTCAATAATCGTAGCAGCAGTAGTAGTAGTGTTAATCGTCACAAGGGTATATTTCGTTGGGAGGCCGCTGCCATAGGAATAGCAGTACCTATATTTCCCCGATCCCCAGTATCAGTATCAGTAGCAGCTGCAGCAGCAGCAGAAGCAGCAACAGCGGGGCACAGCGGAGAAGACACGTGACCGTCGGGGCGCGTGTTCCACATTTTCGACGTCGTTGCTGTTGTGGTTGTTGTCATTGTTATCACTGCCGTTGTTGTTTTTGTTTTTATTGTTGTTGCTGTTGTCGTCGTCGTCGTCGTCGTTGTTCTTGATGTCGTCAATACAAGTAATACCGACAACGACACTACTAGCAGCCATAGCATTACCGGCTAGTAGAGGGGGGGGGGAGGGGGCAAAGGGACATGCTGCGCACTGTTGCCGGCACCAAGCTCCCTGCAAGCCTCTCACTCCCGCCGAAGCTAAATTGACACAGTGAGACAGACAAACTGACTGACTGACTGACAGACAGACATTCACCAATCAACCACTGCCGGCACCGTCGCAACGGTGTCTACCTGCTAGTAGACAAGACTGATCAGCGGGAACAAGGGAGAGACTTCATCGGCTATTCGGCACGCGCGGGCGGCGCCGACACGCTGTTGGGACGCGTGTCGACGGCTGCCGCTCCCGCCGCCGCTGCTGGGACTGTTGGCACGCGACCGGTGGCACGCGTCGCACTGCAGGCACAAAGACGCGGGTTCGTGTGTGACACGACGGACGCACAGACACGGCGGCCGTACACAGCAGTATCTGCAGGCAGCGGGGCGGATGGATGGGCGATTCGGGGGCGGCGCCGCCCGTCGACGATTAGCTCGTCAGTATCTGCGGCAGCGAGCACGACGGAGGCTGCGGCAGCGGCAGCAATGGGCAATACGCATGGCCGCCCACTCATTCCTTCTTCGTCGCCGCCGCCGCCCCCGCTTGAACATATTAAGAAGAACAATGCGACAAGAACAAAGCTACGTTGTTCGCCGAGATCGAGAAAGCGAGAAACATCCACTATAGGACCTGATCCTCTTCTTCGACACAGAGGGAGCGAGAGACATAAGGAGGCTGACAAAGAGAGAGAGAGAGTGAAGGCCAGAGATTGACAGAGAGCACAGGAGAATGGGAGAGGATAGAGATAAATATATATATATATATATATATAGAGAGAGAGAGAGAGAGAGAGAGAAAGAGATGGCGGGGGCGGGGAGGGGCGTGAGGAAAAATCGCCCGCTGAGGTATGCGTGTATTAAACGATCCAAGCCATCCGGGATTTCGAACGGTGTCATCGACTCAGCGGGCTAGCCGCTTCTGCGGCTGCCACTGTGGTGGCCGTTGGTATCGGTGCTGCCAGTTTTCATGTCAGCCGCCTCCTGTCGAGAAGATTGAGATTTTATGGGCTAGCAGCCAGGAAGCAATATCGCATGTATATATATATATGTATATATAAACATACAACTGTCGCCAGTACGATACCCTGAGGAAGATCATAGTTGACTCTGGCCCCGGTGAGAATCTTACACAACTCACATCAAATCTCAGTAATAAATGAGGATACTAAGATTTGATGTGAATCGCGTAAGATTTTTACTTTTATATATATATATATATATATATATATATATGTGTGTGTGTATATTGCAATATACATTCATAATAATGAATAAATAATTGTGTGATCAAGATATATCCATATAAATCAGACTTCACATAGTCGCACAGTGAATTACGCGTTTGACGACAGAAATTATACGCCTTATAATTTAGCCAACAAAGTGTCGAACTTGTACTATTCTGCTCTTTTTCTTGCTGCTCAGGTATGTGCTATTCTACTCAAAAGGTTTGCAAATACTCTAGAGGCATCGTAATGCGTTAGGGTAACTTTTAGAGCTGATTCAAGAGTATACGCATATCGACAGCTTTACAATCGGAAATCGAAAATGAAGAAGTAGTTTGCTACACAAATAACCTGTAGGTTATTCGTAGCTTTTCACGCATAGGTTATGTTCGCGCTTACATATTTTGTGTAATAATTACGTCCTTCAGGGAGTTCTGTCCGACATTTTGTAGGGCCAACGAGACATGCATTTAGGGTGTCACGTTAGACATTCATTTATGCACGACGTCTTTCTCTAACATTCACCCAACGCTCTCTTAAACGAGAAAAGCCCATCCTTCAACTCTCTCAAAACTTTTGAAGTGTTCTACTCTCAGACCATTTTGAAGTGAACGGTAGGGATGACTACTAGAAGAGGCGAGGCCAGAACTACTCGTATAAGATGGGCGGGGTAAAACATCTCAGGCGAATTTCAGTTTCTTAAGGCAGGCTGCTGGAAATGTATGCAAGCGGGGTTGTCATAGTACATGGTACGACGGAATCACGATTGAATAGTTGGAGACACGCTTCGTCGTGTTCTTCAGGCGTCTTCAAATGATTCAAACGGTCGAGCAACTAGCAGGACTTTTCACTAAGAATTCCTCTGTCGTTCTGCTGAACTTCATGGCACCCCACGGGTTTCTAACCCCACCGGACACACAGCATGACCTCCTTAGCAAGGGGTGATTTTTTTTCTATCTGTTCACATGTGCATGTAGTCGCTAGATTCGCGATTCATCGAGACTGCGGTTAACCTTGATGAATGATGATTCATTCACAACGCATTCACGATTCACTATGTGCGGTCTCGTCTAGTGTCAAGTGTGTATTACAGTCTGCGAAAGCAGTTATTTCCGTAGAACTGCATCCAACGACCGTGGCTAATCTGTCACATTGGAGCCTCTCTACGCCGAAAGCCAAAGTCAAACCACCGCATTATGGCGCGATCGCACATATGTCCTCAAACGGCAAAAACATTCGCCTCTGAAGCAGTCGCATTCAGTCCTTTCATGGTGAGGATGGAAAAGCACAACTGCACGCAAATGAGCCTTTAAGGATACCGTTGTTTGCCTTATTGACTTACAAAAATACAGCGCTGTCGCATTCAGGTTCATTCCGAACTAAATAATTGCCGTACTTCGGATCATAACTATAGTCAACGACTTGCTCTTTTTAAAACACGACACGCGTTCGCCTCTTCCAGGATGCACTAAAGTAGAGTAGAGCTCACGAACGGACAGGACTTTCTGGAGCACCCAATAACGGGAACTTCTCGGATAGTTTCCCTTCCGCCGTGTTCGCAACCGTTTTAAAAGTTGGATATTCTACTAATCGTAACGTCGTGCTGCATATCAAGCCACAAGAGTTCGTGAGATATACAAACCCAAAACAGAGATTCATGGAGACAACAAATTTAGCACTGATTGAGAAATTCCACTCGGAAACGTTTGTCAGCTAGGTACAGTGTGAATTATGTATGTTTCATGTTGCTCCGGAACGTCGGGCTCTGTGTGTTTGGTTGATGTGTCGCCGTACGAAGTAATACGGCGGCAATTCGACCGGTTCGGCCCATTAGAGCGGGAGGTCTAATGACCAAGTACACTCGTGGTATCCATGCGCAACTCTTTTAAAAATTCATTTTTAGAAGTCGCTAAGCAGTCTAGCTCGGTGACACGGTTTAATTGCTATTTGAATGTACCGATCTTAAATGTACCCGACACGGGTGGCAAATCAAATGATGAACGACAGTCACAGCATTAGTATTAACAGAAAATAAAGCAGAAAAAGCAGCAGTGTTAAAAAACACATGCGTGATGATGATGATGATGATGAATATTATTGTCACCGCTAATGTGTTTCTCATCACCATCATTATAACAATGGCACTATCCCTTATAACATCGTACTTCGAATACACTATCCCTTATAATACCGTGCTCGGGCTACCCTGAAACCCAGCTATTCTTTCGCTATTCGCCTCCCAATTAGTAATCGAGGTTTAACTTGTCTTTGCCGACCTATTGTAAATTACATTGCGGGACGTGTGAAGATGCGCAAGTTGTGCAAGTGCCTCGACCAGCCCAAAGAGCGCCGCTTTTGTGCAATGGACAAAGAGCCATGATGTACAACAAACGCCACTCTGCGTGTCTAGTGTATGCAGCACCCGCCCAGAAAGATGTCGCTTCCTGTGAAGGAAACCTGTCCTTTGTGCCGCAGCTACAGGCCCAGATCGCCGTCGCCGCGCAAACCCTCGCCAGCATCATAGTAATCAGCATGACCGACCGGGGGAACCATCATCATAATCATCGCCATCATCAGTTCACAGGAGTGGACCGCTAAGGAGGTTTGTTTCCATTCGCTCCACTCTATCCGCAGACGGACGACCGGGAGGTGGTGTTGTCTTGTTCCATCGGCCGATCATTATCGTTGTGGACATTACTGAGATCACCAGCCCAGCTAGTGTGGGGCTGATATCGACTCGATCCACCTTCCCCCCCACAGAATCGTTCTGTTCGCATTGACACCACTACTTTGAGCTTATGCTTCTCATACGCTTAGCAGCTTTTGTCACCGGAGAAAGAAAGCAGGACATTGCCCACAGGACAGCACGTTACAGACGGGAGAACAACGAGTCAGCCAGCCGACCACGATTTCACGCACCCTCTCCCAACAACGGGGGGTGTTTTTGAGGTACGGGGTGGGGTGGAGGTGAAAGGGGGTTAGCTAGGGGGTTAGGGGGAAGAGTGTATATAGTGCCCACCGATTTTGTCCTCATCACGTCATCAGCACAGGTGTTTCAATAGGGATATTACTATCTGCCGGCAGTCCCCGCTCTGAGTCGTTCCCTTTGTAGGATAGGGGCGACTACCCATTGAAGGAAATGCTTCCACTAAGAGTCAGTCAGTCACTCAGTCAAAGATCATCGCCGTCATCATCATCATCAACCGCAGCTGCCGTTTCCTTATCTTCGTGGTCTGTTCTAGCAGCCTGCTAAGGGTACGGGGGTCTGCGACGCTGTGATGGTTGATTGACTACCGCTACAGTTGGGCGGTGGGCTATGGCGCTCAAAATAGTTATGATGATGAACTGCTGTCAGCAGAAGGAACAGCGTGTCATAGCCGACCACTCCACTTCTAGCCCGACCTCAGCTCGGCCCAATAGCCGTAAACGTACACGATCGTAAACCCCGTAATATTCGTACATTTGCAGCGTCTGTACAACAATTCGCCCATCTTGCAGCCGTCTGGGCTCTCTCTCATGCCCTCTCACTTTCTTGTTCCTCTTTACTTAGCCGCGACCGTAGCAGCAATATGCCAATCAGTCGCAGCTACCCACCGTCGTCGTATGTTGCTCATTTGTGGACTCACCTGCTAACCGTTTGCTCATGTGTTCGATTAACCCTTGCGCGATACAGAATTACACACAGTATTGTTGCTACTGTCACCTAACGCCGAGCGTTACTCTGTCGTACTCTTTCTTCTGGGCACGACAACAAACTTACTTTTATTTCAAACTGCATACTATACTTAATCTGAGTGAAATAAACATTGATTTATCATGTTAGGATATGAAAAATAACAAACTTACGTCAGCAAGCCCCGGCTGGGCAACAACACGTCGTCATTCGGCGACTCGAATAGCCAGTGCGTTTTCATTCATGTGGTAGTAGTAGGTGTTCACACTTCTAGATCGAAACCGGGGGCGGAAGCTGATAAGGTTGGCTAGACTGATTCGTATACAGCAAATACGAAAAAAAAACTGCAATAAAGGTAAACAACTGGACTAACGCAACAGCGCCTCCATGAACTAGACGTACCAACGGACGTAAGGGGATTTTATAGTATTTGATATTCATCTGCTTCGTTAGCTGAGCATAACGGTGTTGCTTTTTGGCTTAAAGTGAATGCGCATCCGAAGTATGTATCTAATAACGGAGGGGGCGCATTTTAAAGGTTGGTCGATCTCTTGATCCAGATTTGTTCGTTAAGGCGGGTCATGCATTATTGCGCAACAACATAGATACGTTTATGCATCATTTACATAGCATTCCCGTACGAATTTTTCTGGGAAAATACTGCTGTGCGCATATATTTTCTGTCACAAAGAATAGCAGAAGTTGACTGGACGAAAGGGCTTGAAAGTGCATGGTATGCCTTCGGACGGCCAACGGATACGTTGTCGTGCGAGAACGACGCAATTCTTTCGTTTGCCATAGAAACAGTAGGTCAGTCGCTTTACCTTACTACCTTATGTAGTAGTAATAAACGAGCAGGTGTCCAACGGCCCAAAGATGCGATAAGAGGAGATGTCTAGGTGGCTTGCAGGTAACAGCCTAACATTTGCCTCAAATTCGACACAGCTCCACAAGGTCGGCGCATCAACAGCGACGATGCGTGGCCGTCAATATAACCGTACTCGAAGCGCATTGGCCAGTCGCCGAAACTGCTCTTGCGTCTGCCGTCGCAACGTGGGAAAACGCACGCGTGTAGTTTTAAACGTGCCATTGTATTTAATTATGCGTGCTTATTTATTTTTATAACTAGTGATCATTCTTGTTTTTTATAACCAGTGATAATTCTACTAATAGCTATCTATGACTGGTACTGATATATACTGCCGCTGGTTATGCTGCTGTAGCTTTAAACGTGCCATTGTATATAATTATGCGTGCTTATTTATGTTTGATAACTAGTGATCATTCTTGTTTTTTATAACTAGTGATAATTCTACTAATAGCTATCTATGATTGATACTGATATATACTGCCGCTAGTTATGCTGCTGCGTCTGCTGTTATTGCATCTGCTGCTTTTGAAGTGGCTTACCAGCAACATAGTTCGCTATCTGAGGTATGTAGACCTCTGCTGGTGGCCGAGAGCGATCAGCACCATGTTCTAGACTAGATGCGTAGGTGGTCGATGTCCCTTTTGAATTGGCTGCTTGCACAGTTACTCGTATGTGGCTGGAGGGCGTCCAAAGTGGGGGCCATGGTCGCGCTAAAAGAGTGCTCAGAGTCTGGAGTGCGCAGAAAGGCTGATGCCATCATACATCGATAGATATAGAAGCAAGCGAGAGACACCTATCTCTATGCGGTGTACCGTATCTGTGTCTCTCACTTACATACAGCGACCGATCGGATGAGTGTATGTAAGATGTACAGAAGACGGGGGGCGTAAGCGAGAGTGAGAGAGGGGGAGAGAACTTAGGCGGGATGATGTACCAAGTCGACAGAGTGGCCGTATACCGAGCCAGACATGGGCTGCAGATGGTAGGGGATGACTTCGGGGTGCTGCTCCCTACGACAACAACAACGACGAAGACAACCTGCGTGAAATGGCAACACGAAGAAGAAGCATATGAAGAAGAGGGGAAAGCAACGGGTAAGGGTTGGCCTGGCTGAGGACTGGGGTGAGGAGGGACTAGGGCAGGGAGCAGCGAAGGACGAGGGGTGAGGTGAGATGTGGTGACATCGAAAGCACATTTATATGACGACGATGTGACTGAGAGCAACGAGCGACAATCACGGGCGGGCGGACAAACAGACGGATGGACAGCCAGACGGCCGGGCGGTCGGCAGGCAGGCAGGTAGGCAGGTTTGCCGGGGGGGGAAAGTGGAGACGCAGAACGACGCCGATGTGCAGGAACAGAAGCAGGACACGGACGACAGGCAAAAGCACAAGGCGGACGAGAAGCTACGCTTGTCATTGCCCGGAAAGTGCCGGAGCCCCAACACCGCTCGACGGCCGGCCGGCTGGAGTAGCGGGTGGCTGGCTTGTCCTGGGGCTTGATGCCGCGCCCCCGTCACCGCTAACAGCCCTAGCTTGAACATAGGCAGCGGCGGCGGCGGCGATGGCGGCTGAGGACCACGACGACGACAACGACGACGACGACACCAGTAGCGACGATACCGACTACGACGATACGAAGCCGGTGCTAGTGGTGGCGTATAGTATGTGGTGGTGCCGTCGATTGTGGCCTCTGTTGAAGGTTCTGTTGATCTCGGCACCGTCGGCGTCGTGTTCGTTAGTCCCCGTTGCTGCTCTCTGCTGCCGTTGTTGTTGTTGCTGGTTGTGCTGATGCTATGGCAAGATGGTGGCTGTCCGCGGCCGCAAGCCGTCGCCAGTTGTGACTGCTCTGCCACTCTGCTAAAACTACCCAGCCGCTCTTCTACTACTTCTGCTGCTGCTGAACCGGCATAATCACCAGCAGCTCTGCTTTGCTGTATCGAAATCGAGATTTGGCGGATAGAGTGGACTGAGCTGGAGCTGGGCTAGAATGGACTCGGCTGGGCTTGGCTGAGCTGAACTGCGGCCCGGCTCGGTGCAGACAATGCAATCGGGCCCCAAGGGACTGCTGACTTCATCCACCAACCACGTGCGGCGAAGAAACATAAGGGAAACGCTGGTGGTAGTAATGGTGGTGGCGGCCACGGCGTAGAAAGGAAAAGAGGGTGCGAAAGAGAGAGAGAGAGAGATATGAAAAAAGTCTAGCGAGATCTAAAGATACAGCGAGAAAAGGGAACAGAACGTCGATTGATAGAAGAGAGAGAGAAAGATACATACATAGACAAAAAGAGAGATATATACATACATAGAGAGAGATACATACATACAGTAAAAGAGATACATACATACATAGAGAGAGGGGGGAGAGAACGAGATATATAAGGACAGGAAAAGAAGGAAGAACAGAGCCAAGCAGAAATGGATGAATAGATATCACGGCTAGGTCGGAATACGACCAGAGAATTTGCCGCCGCCGCCACTGCTGCCTCCACCTCCGATGCCGACGCGACGTTGCCACTTTTACCACTTCGCGAGCCTGAACGCGTATAAGTATATAGTGGTGGTGCTGGGGGGGTGGTGGGGGTGACAGCGGCACCACTATATGCTCGGTATGTATCTGAGCGGGTCTGCCAGTCCGTCAGAATATTGTATGCCCACCACCAAGCTAGTCATGCAGGCAGGAAGGCAGGTAGATAGGTAGGAGAGGAAAACTTACTCAGTAGTCGCTCACTCAGGCTACGATAACTGGCTGCTCTACGAAACAAAGGGCCATTGGCGGCTCGTTCCCGCTCGATATGGTGCTGCTGGCATGTTGCTATGGTGGTGATGGCGGCAAAACAACAGGAAAGCCAACGTCAAGGCAGTGCAAAGCAAGGCGCCGCGTACGCCCAACGGGTCTAGCGGCCAGAGTGAGTTGGCCGGGGGTTGGCGGAGGGAAGGGGGTGACCGAGGACTTACCGAAGAAGATGAAAGAGATGCAAAAGACGAAAAGAATGAAGACGACAACGACAACGACGACGGCAAAGAGGACGAGAGAGAGACACCCAAAAGAACGTCTTGCTGCCGGTGGTGTTGGCTAATGGTGTCGTCTGCTCTCTCTGGAATCTGTCCTCCCGTTTTTGGACCCGCGATGTGTTTCTGTCCCTCGCTGTCTTCCCTCTCTCTCTCTCATTTACACACATTCAGTGTCACGTTTATCGCCGCCCATCCGACTTTGGCCGACCTGAGAGTGACCGAGTAGCGGCGCAGACGACGATGATAACAACAACAACAACAACAAATAAGTTGTACCCGCAGCAGCAGCAGCAGCAGCAACAACAGCAAGAACGTCACCGTCACTGCCGTCGCAGCCGTCGTCGCCGCCAACTGTACTCCGGCAGGCTCTGGCGGTGATATCTGCAACAAGCTTGCTCCTCGGGGGAGTCGATGCTGCCTTACAGAAAAGGCAACAGAAGACGGCGGCGACGACGACGACAACAGCAGCAGCAGCACCAACAAAACAAAAACAATACCAGCAACAACAACAATAAGGACGCCGACATCAATGACAAGCAGCCCTACGTACCACTTCTGCATCTGCCACTGCGAAGACTAACCGCCATCAGGAAGCACCGGCAGGCTTCAAGTGTCGTCTCATCGCCATGAGCCTATGAGTAAAAGAAAGGTGAACGGGGGGAGGAAGCAGCGAACGACAGAAGGACAAACGCGGGACAGAGATACAACAAAAAGAGATACAGAAGAAGGCAACAAGCAGAGATGAGCTATTGACACTCACTCATCCATCTACCGAGCTAGACAGAAACGCCAGGCAATATATGTATATATATATATATATATATATATATATATATATAAGAAACGGCCACGAGGGACTCCGCGTAGAGGAATCGATCTTTTCGCCCGTTTGTTTGTCCTTCGGTACGTCGAAGGTCGGGCTGTCCTGCTTAGCACTGAGAAAGAAACCCATACAGGTAAAAGCTTAACCGTCGTTGTAACTAATAGTTCTGCAGGCCATTGATTCGTCTAGCTAGCATATGGAACGCACATGATCGACACACGATAGAGGATATGGATGGGAGACTAGCGGCTATCGAGGACACCATTATTAAGAATGTAAGTACCACGATTAAAAAAATCGTGTTACATACTGTTAAGTTTTATCTTAATTATGCGTTATTTTTTGGCAAGCACGAACAAAATATTCTTCACTTATAGCTTAAGAACCGTCCACCGCTTACCCGACGAAGCCTTCACAGAAAAAGCTCAAACTTGTCTGAGTTGACTCTGGGCTACACAAAACGAGTGTAGAATGTTGGACCTCGTACTCTCGAGACATGAGAAGACGTATTTTTTCAGGTTTCCAGCGATGAACTTTGATTATCGTCCAACTTAATGTGCCATGTTTGTAGTGCCTCGCTCTCGGCAAAATGTGAAATCAGCCCTCCAGGAGCCATGTGGCTCAGATACTACTTGCGTAGAGGAAGCTCACAGTCTAGGCACCTGTCTCCAGAGAGAGAGAGAGACTTGTTTCGAGTGTTTCGCCAGCCGCTGCCCGCCCAATTAGGCGACCTCTTAAGCAATACCGGCGGGACCGGCACTACCCTCGCTGAGTGATCAGCAGCAGTGTTTGAACGAATTGAAACGAACCCGAGTGATTAATTGTTTCGTGGTCCACGGCACTGCGGATGATTTTTATGGGACGACTAATTACGGGCCGAATTCCAGTTGACATGCGATTAATTATCTCTAGTTAGGTGACAGCCGATGCATTATCCCTAGGTAGGTGACAGCGGACATATCCACGGTAGACTTTCCCTTGGACCACCAACGTGGTGTCGTCGGGTAGTGAGCATACGGCAATAACTTACATACGCATGTGGCGTGCGGAAACGAGCTCTTCTTAGTCATCTAGTTTACTTACTAGGCTTTAGGCAGGGTCAGCTCAAAGGGTGCTTGTTGTGATGCGCTACGAAACCTTGACCCGGCCACAGCTATCAGATGTAAGCTCCTAATATTTCAATTCAAAACAATCAGCGCGTAAATGATTGACAACACATGAGTGTATTTCCTCTTGTTTCGCACATGTTGTAAATTGATTCTGACAAGTCACATCGAGGAACATATGAATAAACATACATATATTGCTGGTTATGCAAATCCTACGGTATACGTATATATATATATATATATATATATATATATATAAAAGGCGAGCACTGCCGAGTGTGCAAATGTATTGTAAATGATTAATAAATCATCGCAATATTTTTTATATATTTATATATATACGCCACACTATCGCTCTTTATATGAGCAGTATTCACACCTGTGTCGCTGCTTTCATTTTCAAATGTTTAGATCTCTGGTACATATGTAGATAGATATAACTAGTTATCCACCTGTATTTTTGCCTTCGCACCCCTTACAACATATATATATACACAAAAGCCCTGGCTTTTCCATGGGAGGCCTGAAATCACTAAAACGTTTACGCCAGACTCGCCGTACAACATGAAAATGCGGCATCTGCTAAGAGAACATTATTCGAATAGCCCAGATTAGATAATATATTGTCACACGCTCGCCTGGAGGCAATTAATTACTTACTCAAACGTAAAACTACCTTGTATCGCAATTGTAAGTTTTAAATACTAATAAGCATTATACATATATGGTATACAAACCTAGATCGAGTCATCGACTCTTAGCGTGTCGTATTTTCCCTACACAATCCCACACATAAATTTAAATTCACTTAGTCTGGCACCACGTGTCTAGCTAACCACGTGTGGCCTTTTGCCCGAGTGGTCCATTCCAGCATTGTAATGCCCCTTGATGAATAATACAACAGCTAAGCTCTCCTTAATAAAATGTCGTTCTTACAAAAAAGTCGCCACAGTGAGCGACTACGTGCTACGGCCCTCAGTGGAGGTGCTTATCTTCTACTGTTGATGAAATACTTGGTGCACAATAAAAAATTAAGTCCTAGATCCCCGTGTGTGGCGATCAAATACGTGAAGTACCTTCTAAATTGTACACTCTGTCTCTCTCTCTCTCGCTAATGATGTTTAACCGTGCCACAGGCTTTAAGGCCCATTGCAAGCGTCAATACATATTATTTACTAAAGATACATTAAATAAATCATTTTTGTTAAAAAAATGTTTTTGCGACACGCGCATAACTTCTGCTTTGCGCACTTCTGTGAGCAGCATCACCACCGAACGCTAGTAATCGCAACTAGTCGAACACCAGCAAACTAATCGAACGAATCGCACATTGGTACAAACACTTATCAACAGTACACTAGTACTTCTCGTCAAAATGGGTGTTGAAACAATGAGGACGAAGGTAGCCTCGAGCTGCCTACCTTGTGAAGATATCCGAAGATTGTCGCAAGCAATACACGATATCTAACTGCGTCACCTCACGCGCGGCTGGTTAAACTGCTGCTCGTTTAGAGTGACCGGATACTACTGTACGCTACAGTCTATTCCTTATCCGACTGCTTCCATTATTGGGGACGCAACCAGGTATGACGTATGAGTATATACAACAGGTCTCATTGTATTGTACGCTTTGCATAGGCAAAAGTGAATGCTTTACGTACGCTGTGAAATACATCTCTTAAGCGTTTGGATGTTGGGCGACTTGTGTAGGCGGCTCCATCCACACCTTATCTCTGTCCAGGAAACAGAGCAGCTTAAGAACTACCTAAGAATAAAGAACCTAACAGCTGCTTTGAGAGACAGGCTCCACACATTGCCGATTTTACTGCACAGCTGCAAAAAGTAGGACTGCTCGAATTTCTCATCGACATGTACCGTAGAGATTGCTTGCCGCAAAATGAACCCCAAGCCTAAAATGCGTGAAGGAGTTAATAATCTCTACATGCTAGTCTAGTCGACGCAAGTACACAAAATTGCTCGCAGACAACCAAACCGGCAACGAAATTTGATGACCTTAGTTTTGTGGGGAACTCAACTCTTCTCAGGGGGAGCTGAGTAACACCTCTTCCAGGTGCCAGCGCCAAATAGGCACCAAGATCAGGATACGTGATCACAATATCTCTACCTAGGTGCTTGTTAGAACGTTTGGCTGAGAATAATAGCCGACATCGTGCGTGGAGCAATGGATTCGTCTGGAGTCGTCGTCACTCAGTGGGTTCCCACATCTTGCTCATCCTCAAGATGGTCTTCTTCTTCGATTCGAACACAAGCAACGTGTCCCGGTTGTCACATGTGCCACTAAGGCCAGGGAGACTCAAGCGAATATGTACGATAAAGTTTCCGGTGCCAGCTTCAACACAATTCTATAAACAGATATTAAGGGCTATGTCGAATGACTTAACGTAGTTAGTGTTGAATGCGCATAGATGACCTTGCGGCTGCGTCCACTACGTAACCAATTTTTAACTAAAGCTAAGGATGGTTGGCACCATCTGCTTGCATGACGTTTCCTGAACTTCCAATAGCTGTTCCGGAACACGTAGGCGAGAGTTACGCCGTTTGTGATCCGTTGAAAAACTAGCATGCCGAATATTTCTTTAACTTATGCAATAATGTCTACACATACTATTTACATACTATCTATAGTCATTGGAATACTAACGATTCTGCTGATGATGACTGTGCATGGTTAAGACATATATATATATATACGGCACCAATTCAAGATCGGAGTTCAGAACTGTTAGCCTTCACTCATTCACATAACATGAGTGCTCTGGCACGAGCATGAGATCTCCAGGCGACTGTGTGCGATCGGAGTATATCGATTAGTCTGTCTGTCTGTTTGCATGTTGCACCTCTGAAGCTGAGCCATCATGCACACTATTTAGTAACAGCAGCAACGTTCACGACATTATTAGCGGCGCATGGAGCCCTCGGCATGGGCGGCTGGATTTGAGCATCACCAACGGCAATCGTCTGCGATAGACGGCACGTCACGCCCGAAAGTGTGCTTCGTGACGCTAGCCTTCTGACGTGACTTTATGCGCCGTCGTCATCATCAGACCTCATCATCATCATCCTTAGACCTCATCATCATCATCCTCAGACCTCATCATCATCTTCGTCGTCGTCGCCGTCGTTCTCATCGCTCACTGAGGGCTAGGTTAGTGAAGACCCTCCGGGCGCGATGACTCGTGCATGGACCACCTCGGCCATGCCGCTGTCCCCCCCCCTCTACCCACTTCCGTAGTCTTTATCGTGCTCTTCATCGTCACACCCCATTTGAAGGGCAAGTACGCGTGCAACCCACGTTGCATTCAACGCTGTCAACACCAAACCACCCCCGCATCTTCCCGGCGCTCATCACCGTGGGCCGTTTGATAACCCAGGCAGAGAGTTTCTCGACTCCGCCACCACCGCTACTACCAGCCCCCTCCCTAAACTCTTTTCACACACACAGAGACACACATATATATATATATATATATATATATATATATATATAGGTGCGTATATGTATATATAAAGGTGTAAATAAACGCGTGTATACCGAGACGCTTACAACGTATCCGACTCACTCGGCGCCCTTTCTCCTCTGTAGGGAACACATTTCTATCGTAATCGGATCGGGTAAAACGAATTTTTCACCAAGAATTGATTTCTGAAATCTCGTCATCACAAGGTCGCCTTTGACTGATTCTAACAAAATAAATCATCCGATCAAAACGTGAAAAATCGAGTTTCGGAAATAAAACATCTGAGGGCTGTAGTCAACGGGTTCAAATGCAATATGTTTGCACTTTGTAACACAGTGTAATCGATTGAATAATTTATTTGTCATGACTAACTAATGACTAACTAATATTGTACGAATCTAGTACATGCCGTAGATACACTGAAATGAGAAATGAATTAATAATTCCGCATTATAAAATTATCCATACCTCTAATATTAATTATTTTATTTGACTCAAACTGCAATCGACAGAATGTGCTGAAATAAATTGTACATAGGTGTCTAAATCTTATTCCTAAAACTTATAAGCGTAGGCTACCCTTGATTCTAGCAACGCCGCGCCGTAGTGGCATTTTAGTGGCAAAACGCTGCTTAGTGTCGAACAGGCGATAAACTGGCAAACATGGCACTATGTTTGTCTCAGAACTAATCAGGACCGGAATGCTGACGACCAGAATTCAATTCGAAGCCAGATTTCGATCCCAGGGCACGAAGGCTGTCATGATTTGGGCTGGAATAACTACATCGGCTTGACTCGTCTCGTATTTTTCCCGCATGGAACAAAGCTGGTTGCGTTCCCTTTATTGCTAATTGGCACTGGAGGGTTGTATGAAGCCTGGGGCGTAAGTATATAGTGGAAATATGATTGTACTGTATAAAGTAAACAGTTTACAACAGGACTCTGTGCCTAACACTGTGTGAACAAAGTAAACGGTGGCTACGCGACAACGTGCCAAACTGCATTTCATCAGGAAAAGCCTGCCGGACTGGGCAGGCTTTTGAAGTCCGAGACGTGCTTCAAAAATACTATATATATATATACATATATATATATATATATATATATATATATATATATATATATATATATATATATATATATATATATATATATGGAAGTGAATAACTCTACGAAAATGTACAATTTCGGAAAGGAGTTCATACATGCATGCATATATAAAGCGAAAGAAAGAGCACCACTCCGCGTACAGATACGCATCATTGGTACGACAAGTTAAGTCTGCTTATTATCGCTTATAGCCAAACGACACCTCCCCCACCATTCTCCTTCACACCCTTCCCACTCCTTCCCGTTCTCCCAATTGCGTTTCCCCGGCAGGGCTTTGTTTCTGTGGTAGATGACTCTCCCGAAGGCCTCGATCGCTTGCTGCCACTACCACTGTGGGCATCACAGACCGCGGAGGCAAGCGGAGCCGGCGCAACCAACTATTTTATGGAGATGGAGTTGTTGTCGTTGTCGTCGTCGTTATTGTTGCTTTTATTGTTGTCGTCATCTGCTATTCTTGCTGTTTTTGTTGTCGTCGTCCTTATTGTTGTTGTTGCTGTTGCTGTTGTCGTTGTCTCCGTCCTAGTTACACACACACCTACTCGGGTTATGCCCAGAGTAGGCTCCTTTCTCTGCCTCTTCTTTCGTAAGTGTTCGTTCGGCTGTCGAACTAAGCCATTGCGCAGCCCCTAGTCTGTGCTAGCCTATGCTAGGGGGGGGGGGAGCGGGGGAGCAGTGAGCAGCAACCTTTTTCAGCGATCGGCGGCCGAGGGCATTATGTATTTGACGGCGGGGACGACGGCAAGGGCGCCGGCTGTTCTTTAATGCCAGCCGTTCGGCACTACTATTAAACAACGTGAGTGACGACGGAACGGACGAGCCGAGCAGGAAAGGCAGAGGGAAAGCCGGAAAGACACAAAGAAAGACCCAGAGAGAGAGAGAGGGAGAGAGAGACAAGAGACTGGGCGAAGAGCAAAAATAAGAGTTTGGGAAACGGAGAAGATGGGCATGGGCTGAAGGGTGGGCTGGCTGGAAAAAAGCCCGCGGTGGCCCGGGGGGGGGGAGGATGCTGAAATTTGCGGGATGGGTATAAGTAGTAGTGGGAGCAGCACCCCCATAGTAGTGGGAACTACCCGTCAGCTCTCCTGCAGCAGCAGCAAGCTAGTGGCTACAACGGCTACGAGTGGTTGTCGTGGTGGCGTGGACTTGCGAACGCTTCGCCTGTCTCAGCAAGCCAAGGAAAGTGGCGCCGTTTGACAACACATGCTGCTGCTGTTGAGAGACTGCTAGCCTTTAGCCGTAATCTCTCTCTTTCTCTCGCAACAGCTCATGTGCTGTCAGGTTTTGTCACTGTCGAGTGCCGCCACTGACATTTTCGACGGCGCTGTCAGGACAGTCTCTAGACGGAAGTGAGAGAGAGGGGAGGGGATCGGGAGACCTGCCCGAGCAGGTCCGAAGTCTCTGTTCTCTGCCTTTTTCTTCTCCTTCTTCGTCTTCTACCTTCGTTTGCTGGCTGGCTATGCTATTTCTCCTGTTTTGATCAAGCAGGCGCGCTTGGTGCGGTGGCCCGCGGATTCGCTGCCAACACAGCGCCTTACGTACTTACGTACTACTGCTCTCTTGCTCTCGTCTGCCTCGGAGCCCATCGAAGCCCGAGCTGAAGGCAGTGAGTGCGAGCAAGTATTGCCACACTAGCCGGCGTCCATCCCGCGAGCCTCCCCGAACTAGTGTTCGCTCTCCTCGCGTCCCGCGGTGCCCCCGCGGCTCGACGAGGCCAACCACGATGCAGATTCTGCGCTGCTTCGGTGTTGATGCGAACCGCCCGTGTCCCGAGACACGCTGCTCCATCTTCTTCCCGAGCAGCTCGAGCAGTCTGCGTGTACTGCGTGGGGTACCGCTACCCCCTGCTACTATTATTACTACTAACGCTACCCCCTGCTACTGCTATTACTACTACTGCTACCCCCTGTTACTACTACTGCAACCCTCTGCTTCTACTACTACTACTACTACTCCGTTCTCTTCACTTCATAAGCAAAGGATCTTCCCGTCGATGTTCCTCGATCTCGTCGTTTTTTTCTCGCTTGACGTGTCTCTCGACGTCCTCTGCCACATCCTACGCACGCCAAGAACGCAAGGATTGCCCCCAGCTCTCCCTTGCTGCTCTCGACCAGTGTGGATGTGTCGTGTCTTCCTCTCTCTTTCTCCGAGTTTGGTCGAGAGTCACAATAAACACTGCAGCCAGCCGCTACTTTAGCTTTAGAGAGCTGCTCTTGTAGATACTACAACGACAAAATCTACTACTACTACTACTACCACTACTACTACTCCAAGTAGTAGTAGTAGTAGTAATAGGTGGTCCTACTACGGTGTCCTGTCACTGCGCGCACCGCCACCAACACCACCAAAACGTCGGACGCAGCTACGTGCGCCGAGATGCCTGGCGCCTCGATCAGCCGCCCCACTGCAATTAACGAACCCGCCGATACCCCGGCGAGGGTAGGTGGTTGTTGGTTCGTTCGTTCGTTGGTTCGAAGGCCCGCCTCTTTCCTGCCGACTCGTATCGAAGCAACGACGGCCAACGAGAAATCGAGCAATCGCTATGCTGTGGTGATGTGACGACGGCAGTCTGGCCAGTTCACCAGAGCCACTGTGAGTCGGCTGTGCTGTGTGACTGTGTATGAATGGGACAGAGAGAGAGAGAGAGAGAGCGAAATCAAGCAAGAACGGAAGAGAGATAGAGGAAGTTGGGGAAAGCAAGATGGAGAGGGCGAATGCGAGAGGAGGAGAGTTGGCGTTTAGCAAAGAGGGTGTGTGTGCTGGGGTTTGGGGGAGAGAGCGAGAAGAAGCGGTTGGGAAGCTGGGAAACAGCAGCAGCAGCAGCAGGGAGCAGTAGTCAACCAGTCAGCCAGGCCACACGAACGAGCTGCGCGCGGGCGGCGGTTGACTCCGCCCCCGAAATCGATATCGGTCGAACACGGCGGACCCCCGGACGGACGGACAGACAGACAAACGGACAGGCGCGCCGTGGTCGAAGCCGTGGCCAAACTGAAACGACGCCATAGGAGCAACGCTGGCAAGCGAGGAGGCCTCCCATATATCGGCTCGGTCGGACTCGGCGGATCGAGTATTGCTCGACCCAGCTCCAAAATGGTGGGAACAGTCGCCACCACCGCAGCGCGCCTAGAAGAACTTACTGGTAGCGGAAGTCCACAATCGCCGAAGTCGACGCCACCACAGCAGAACAGCTGCAGGCGCGGCATTGACTTCATGCCACGGCGGGCAGGCATTCGAACACACCACAGACATCAACAATGACGTCAATGATGTCGTCAATGACGCCAACAAGGTTCCAGACCTATTTGTTTTAAACTCTACGGCGGGGAAGAGCGCGGAAAGTGGCGCTCCTCGAGATGGTGAAGCCGCCTTCCGGATAACAGAAGAAAACTGCGCAAAAATCCAACGGGAATCGTAACACCAGCAATAACAGAAACAGCAACAACAACAACAACAACAGAAATAACAACAACAATAACAGAAATAACAACAACAGCAACAACAACAACAATAACAGTAGCCAATAAACGGTCGCTTCCGCAACAAGCTGCAAAGAAACGCTTCTCGGTTACGGCCTGAAGGCGAAAACAGAGGGGTTTGGCAAAAGTTAATAACTTTTGGCGCACATCCAGTACTGCAAGGCCGAGTTGACTGATGAATGAGCGGGTTTTGACGATGACGAAAATATTGTGTGTTGCAACGCGTTTAACAGCCTATCGGTTAGGATAATTCGATGAAAGTGTAAATTCTGTCGGGAAGCGATATCACGCTGGGTAGGTACTTGACACGAACGGTGGTTAACCGGAAAATATGGCCTTCACAGATTGGCATGCGATACGCGGGTTCAAGGAAACCTTCTGTGTCAATTCTGACTATTTCAGTGCACAAACGCAAATAGAAAAGCATCCTGTTTCCCGTGAAGTATGTTGCTGAGTTGTGCTAGGCAGTGTTTAGGGAGAATTAATTAAAATGCTGCTTGTCACCAGCCTGACGCCGGTACGAAATGCGACGCCAGTAGTTTACGATGGGGTGAGACGCGCGTAGTAAGTTGAGCGCCACCTGAACATACACGTTACTTCGGGCTGAATCGATACACTTTTTATTAATAGAATAGTTGTATGTTGGCATTGTCGTTGTCGACACACACACCTATTTACGAGCAGTTCTAGAATTAAAAACGTTTTTTTTTTTGGAAATTGTTTTTAATTCTAGACCATCATCCTCCATCCCCTACGGGCTTGGCATGGGCGTGCGGCATACCTTTAATGAGGCACCTAGGGCCGGACATGTTGAGATATCAAGACCGTTTCCCCAACAGTCCTTGTAAAAGCAGCATCGTTGCTGGTGTTCATCGGTATATTATAGTTTATCATCAATGCTCCCAATAGGCATCGCTCAAAGAAAATTCGATCAACCACGGGGATACGTGCAGTTCTAAAGCCAAACAAACAGCGTGTTTCTTGTTTACCTCTAGGTCAACTGCTACTACTTATACTACTGCTAAATGCTTATAGCCTTGCTTACCGTTCCACAAGTTCTTTCGTCCGTCATAAGTTCTTGCCGTTAGGGTATCATCGTCATTGCTAGTCAATTACCTACGACGCAATTTCACTTGGACACTTTGAGCGCCTTGGCCGGCTGAGCGCCGTTTTTGAGATGTCGTCACAGAAGTCTCTCTCTCTCTCGTGAGAGACGCTCCTCGACAGACTCCTCCACCTCCTTGCCCACGCTTCGCCTTCGCGAAGTGTAGGCAAAGTATACACGTGAAGGCGAGAGAAGCGGCGGCGGCGGCGACAACAGATGCCTACATACCTGTACTCTCGACTCGGTGAGGCCGATACGCATGGCCAGTTCTTCCCGCATGAAGATGTCCGGATAGTGAGTCTTACAGAAGCTCCGCTCCAGCTCCTGAAGCTGGCTAGGCGTAAATCGTGTTCGGTGTCGTTTCTGCTTCGATGACGGCTTATCGTCTCCGCCGCAACTGCCGCTGCTGATCGTTCCTGAAAGACAGGCGTTGTCACGCTGTAAGTGGAACTGAGCGTAGCATTGCGGCGTAGTGTTGATGACCAGGTAATTGCCTAAATGTAACGAAGCCAATCACTAATGTTAATTTCCAAATGTGCCTGTATATATATATATATATATATATATATATATATATATATATATATATAGATATATATATATATATATATATATATATATATATATATATATATATATATATATATATATATATATATATATATATATATATATATATATATATATATATACGGAACAGTAAAAAGAAAATAGAGCAAAATTGACAAACACGGCACGAGGCGGTACCGACTCATAGACATCGCGTATTTAGTGCAACTTGCAAGTCATACGGACTTGCAAGTAGCAAGTGCTCTTCCTAACTACTCGATGTCATAAGAAACCATACCCAGACAAATATTGTCACATGACCGCTCTCTTGGGGGATATTGTCACATGACCGCTCTCTTGCATTATGGGGCTTCCACTGACTAGTTAGTCTCTCTCTGGACCACAGAACATTTCCACGGAAGTCAGACTTAGCTAGGCTCGGTTAGTCCGGTTAGCTGTAAACTGCCTCACGACTTCCTTCTATATTCTCTTTGCGTTTACGCGACCCTATATTACGTGCTCATAAATGCGTATCTGAAATTTCAGATAACATTGTTCACTACGCGCCCACTCGAAGCTTAAAGAAGCAAAACACTGGTGCATGCATACGTATGGACTAGACACGAATCCCAATGCAAACATTTCTGCAGAGTCATTTATCTATATATATATATATGACGTCAGTCACCAGTCACCAGTCACCGGTTCCTAAGAGCGGCGCTCCCCGACCCGCAAAAACCTCGCAGATTCGGATCCATTACTATCTCTATCAGTGGTGTATGGGACTCCGAATCTGCGAGGACGCTGTTGGGGCTCGGCGTCACGAAGAAAAATCTTATGGATCTCACCGTTTTGACTTTGCAAGGAACCTTGCTCGCACCGGGCTACCATCAAGCAAGGACACGGACAACTGATTCTTAACTTCACGTGACACCTTTTTACCACCATTTTTATTAAGGCGAGCACTGCCGAGTGTGCAAACATATTGTAATTGATTGATAAATCATCACAATATTTTCTATATATATATATATATACATATAGACGTATTCAAGGTCAACACTTGTACAGAACTAGATCATTTAATTTTGTGTGATGTTAGTTTAGTGGGGAAATTCCGCGATGTTAGAGAACAGCCTTTCTGTAACCGCATCTGCCCCTATAGATGAATTGTAAGATGGATATTTTGCTGTTTATAAACAGTACGCTTTAATTTCAGGCATACAGGATGTGCTTACGCCTATGCGCTGATGCTTTGTTTCGGTGGTTCAAGCATCGAGGAATCCCGGGGGTACTGGATCCACCAAAGCGACTTACTCTAGAATCGATGGTTGATTGGTTTCTAATGTTCTTTTCTGCTAAACACGTCTTCTAGTAGACGCCCTGTGTATCGTTCACTTTCCTCTGCGCTGCTGTTTTTTCCCGACGACCTGCGTTAAGGTGCACCCTCTTCAGACTGTGTCGACGACGCATGAGGGCACTGTCCTAGTTGTCCTATAGTCCTAGTTGAAACCAGACCGAACCGGACAGTGTCGACACTGGCCGAGATTCAGTTCTTAATTATACTCTTCTACCTGTGTTCGTTGGCTTCGTCTTCGTCTAGTGTGACGTAGACTGAGTGACATGCGACGCTCTGATTCGAACAGAGACTCCAGCAGAGTGGTACTGACGTTAATGGCGTTTGTATCCGAAGCTCTCTAGCGCTCTCTAAAAATGGCTAAAGAAACTGAGAACACAGCTAGGAAAATCAGCTAACCTCGATAAAGTCATTCAATGAGCACCGTGTGCTTTAAGTTTTTTCTCACACGCTGGTATTTTTTTGTTCCCCCTCTGTTCGCTTTTCTCCGGTATTGTAGTATAGTGTACGTATGCTCCTTTCGATCGGGATGCGGTTCTATTCGCCTTGTTCTGACGTTCGCATGTATTCTCTGTATATACGATTTCTCCTCTTCTCTATCTCTCGGCTTCTATGCCGTGCTTGTAAGACAGAGATCTAGAAGCAAGTCTTCTGTTCTTGCTGCTTATAGCGACATTATAGCTAGCATTGTCCTGTACAACAAGGGTATCCTCGTGTTGAGTACTACATTAAAGCTTGAATACTACACTAATGCCATCTTCAATTATTGAAGACTGGCACACCGGCGGCTGTTTAACTTAACAGTTGTTGACCCGAAGCGCAGTGAAGATTGCACAGAGGTGGGGCGCAGCAACCACAGACATGTGTATGTGGATTTTGGTAAGGCTATTTGTACTCTCGTGAGAGAACAACAAATTAACCTGTTGTTGTTGTTTCTTCATTCTTGGCATTCAAGCCCGAATACCGGACAAACGTATACCCAATAACACCACTATTCACATAGGCACCCATATCATAAATCTGTACATAGATGCATGCGCACATATGCACCCTATATGTACTCATCGTCATCTTCATCATATAGATACGCATGCTGGAAAACATCAATACTGCATCAACACATTCAGGTATATATATATATATATATATACATACATACAAACACTCATCGGGAGACACCCCCGATCTGTCGTCTTCTTCTAGTGACATGCATTTGTCTATAGAGTATATGTAGCTCTCCGCGCAGTCATAACGGACGGGCGCCCGGCCAGTTTCGTCGACGCAGGTCGGCCGATACGCCGAGGAGGATACGGCGGAGGGAGAAAACTCCCCTGAAACGAACTTAGTCCTGTTCGAATCGCGGGATCTTTACTCGCTGGCACTTGCCGCCCGGAGTATGTGGCGTCGAGCTTGTGCATATTTGCTGCCGAAGCTCCCTGCACGTCCCTGCTCAGTGGAGATGGGAGTTTCATAGTAGTAGTAGTAGTAGTAGTAGTAGTAGTAGTAGTAGAACCGACGCCGACCATGGCCCGCAGCGCGCACACTGCGTTGTTCATCTTCTTCTACTTCTTCTTCTTCGTCTCTCGCACTCTCGAAGGCGTCGCTTCGAAACAGTCGATCGAATCTCTCGAGTCGCGCTTCGGCTACGCATCTTCGCGTACTACGCAGAGTCTGCCTGTTTCATTATGCATTACTGGGTCGGTCTGTCGGGTGGTCCGTCCGTTTCGTCGATGTGTTTGGCAGCAGCAGCAGCAATAGCAGCTCAACGAAGAGGATCGTTTCCCTTAGCGATTCACAGTTCGAGCGGCTTCGTTTGGTTCTATCCGTAGTTGGTGGTAGTCTATACAACCAAGCTGCTAACGGACCCATTGTCTTCAGTGATTGAACATTTCACCGCAGGTTTGGTTGAAACGGAATAGTCGCAGCATCTAGGCTCGTAAGCATTTATTTTATAAATGCGCCATATATATATTTATATATTATATATATATATATATATATATATATATATATATATATATATATATATATATATATGGCGTAATTGTGACTCGATCCAAGCAGGTTGATTGCTCGCCTATGAGAACGTCACCCCTTCTAGTCGGTTAATACTACGTGTAAGTAGTTCTCGAAAGTAACTCGGTACTCTTGAGAGCACCTACCCGTCAGCGTAAGCGAGCCTTGTTTAAGGCTGTACTATACTTTTTGAGATCAGGCAGTATTCGTTTCGTCGAGTCTCCATGGTGGCCCGGCTCCGGGCCTACTTTGCATTGATGGTTTCATGTGTGTTTAAGTGTAGCTTTGCCTCTAGACGAAGGAGTGACTCGAAGCTCAGGCATTCCCCTCTGGCCCAACGTTTTGACATAACTTTTACATTATCTTAATGCATATCCACAAGGTCGTTTACTTTTACATTCCGCTTCTCTCTATAACCACATTTCACACTTGGTTGTGTACAAATGTGTGCCTGCATGTGCTCCCTGCACCTCTGGGGCTTTTTGCATATATATATATATATATATATATATATATAAATAAAATTAGGCATGTTTATATTGCATACGCCGGCATTTGCAATATCTCAAAGTGTCCCTACTCTACACAAGACAAGGCGAGGAACAAGGCAGTTACATTCCTGAATTTGTGCTATTGAATCCCGGAAAAATATTTAAACGCTCTCTGCAAGATGGCGGCCACCAGACGGACGCAGTTTTTGTGTGCTCTAGCAATGGTGTATTTTTTAACGAAAAGCTTGACTTCAAAAGAGGTACTACTGCAGCCAAACGCGCAAAGTGGTTCAAACTACCATCAAACTAAAGTACATACCACAACAGATGACACGGTGAGCGTTTTAAAGCATCTACCTCGACGACGCTTTAGTAAGACACAACTCATTCGTTCCACGGCACTTGTAATTATGCTGTTACTGGCTGGAGACATCGAGAGCAACCCAGGCCCTCCATGTGTGTCTTGTGGTGGTGATATTCATCAAGTAAAAGACCGCACTGTTTGTGAGGGCTGCAGTAAAGCACTTCATACTCATTGTGCATACCAGATACCTGATCGGTACACTACAAGCTGCAAGTCATGCTTTTGGAAAGAAGTAGCTGTTACTGTGACAACTAACAGCGCAAGTGTAAAACCAAACTGTGGCTGCCTTAGCGATCTACATTCACTCAAAAAGAAAATTGACGAGCTAACAAAAACCGTCAATAAGTTAGTCACAGGCAATATTGGCAGCACCATTGCCATAACACCAGCTGTCCGGGCCAGCAACAATCACCCAGCACCGCAACGACAACAAACACTACAAATGTGCAGAAACAATACTCAGCAAAGTTCGCATGCAAGCATCAACACCGGGACCCCTCGACGTCTGCGTATTCAAGACGTGCCAAAACAACATGGAAGCCGCAACGGTACGTTCACACCAAGTGGAGGACGCAAGAATGCATGGCGGACAGTTGGAAGAGGAGGACACGTGACGAATCGTGAACAACGTGCAACAACTGGCACAAACAAACTGACAGATCTGAAAGTTGTAGACGTTCAAGACGTGCCCGAAAGACCTCGCATGAAAGCACTATTTGTAAGCCGCCTCAGCTTGTCACATACATGTGAGGATATACAACAATATGTAGCTCGGATTGTGGGTAACGATGTGGACGTTAAAGTGACAAAACTTTCAGGAATAAACCAGGCATATTATAATAGTTTTCACATAAATATAGCAGCTAACAAATTTAAAGAACTATTGGACCCTGGGATGTGGTCGGAAGGGATACACTTTCGTCCTTATCGCGGACAATTAAAACCATTTAGAATATACGACGCAGAGAAAACGACGACCGCTGGGACTAAGCGCAGCAGGCAAACTGAAGAAGAGGACGATATCACAATGATATCTTCAAGAGATTGACAAGCGGCGTTAAAGCAGCCCGCAAAACACACACAGCATCAATTTAAATGTATGTTATGGAACGTTGAATCATTAGAATCATTATATAATAAGTCAGGCGAAAACGATTTTCTTGACATGGATATTATGTTTTTAACCGAAACGTTTGTGACAAACCCAGCAAATTTTATTCAGTTTACACAACACAAAATATATCACGGACTTGCACTTAAGTCTCAAGGAAGAGGCCGACCTAAATGGGGTGTGGCTATCGCCGTCAGAACGACCGAGTGCTCACACGTACTCAAATGCACTGCAAGAGAATTAGTTCTGGAACTAGAAGAATATTACCTGGTATGCATATATAGCCCACCAGACAGGCAACCCGCTGATATAATACACGATGTTGGGGACGCAATAACTTATTGTAAAAAGACAAATAAGCACATTGTTATAGGGGGTGACTTTAATTGCGACCTATTAAAAGATAGCGCACGAAGCGCAGCTTTTATATCAGGAATGCATGAGCTTGGATTGCAAATTGAAAACAACACACATGAGGCTACGTACGCCAGCTGGAATGGAAAAAGTGCCGTTGATGTAGTTTTAACTTCAGCACAGCAGCCACAATCAATAATCAGCGAGATGCACTCAACACCCTCAGCACATCGAAAACACTATAAAATAACGTTCCATTTGCACCGATCCAACAAGCCCAGTGTACCCTCAGCACATACCCTCAGCCGCTCCCTGAACCCCCAGAAATTACAGCAAGCACTACAACTCATTCAGCCAACAGACGATATCAATGTAACTGAAAGAGCTATCCGGTGGGCAATCCAGATTTCATGCGTAAGGAAATCGTTATACAGACCAACTACACACAAACCATGGTTTGATGAACAATGCAAAGCCATAAAGTACACTATTTGCAGTCACACGGATTTTAGTCCGGAGGGATTACAACGACTCGCTGGTATGAAACGGAATTTTAAAAAGATTAAGCAAACAAAGAAACAAGCATATGACATAATTCAGCGTGTGACACGCGTGCAACAAAGCGCTACAAAACCATGGATACTCCTCCCAAGACGACCCACTCCACCAAATCCATTAATCAATGATAATGAGTGGATACTTCATTTTTCGCGCCTATACAGTGGTGATCTTCTACTTCCTCCGAGGGAGAATAACTGTGATTACCGAGCATTTACAGAAGAAGAGGTCGCCAATGTAATCAAATCCAAACAAAATGGTAAATCTGCGGGTCCCGACCAAATTGTGTATGAACATATTAAAGCAAATATACGTTCTCTGTGCCCGCCACTGACCAGATTGTACAATGGATGTCTACGCAGCGGCAAAATACCGGAAGAATGGAGAAAAAGTTTCCTGCAGCCAATTTACAAAAAGAAGGGTGAAGCAACCGACCCATCCAACTACCGCGGGATTGCACTTATTAGCGTCGTTTATAAAATTTTAACTTCACTTGTTGTAGAACGCTTATATGACGCCATAGGTCCAGATCTACCATGTGAACAACATGGATTTCTAAGAGGGCGATCTACGTCGGATGCCGTTGCCTTTATTTTAGAACACGTAAAGACCCGCCAAGATCAAAAAGAGATGACATATGCCGCTTTTATCGATTTTAAGACTGCATTTGACTGCGTTAGAAGAGACAAACTTCTTAAAATACTTCAAACCCGATATTCTATAGAGGGAACTATGTATAATCTAATACGTGACATGCTGCAAGCGAACTTAATTATTATTAAAAACGGAGCTCATTATGTCAGCAGGCCAGTAGCACAGAAAACTGGAGTTGTCCAGGGAGATTCCGCAAGCCCATTCCTCTTTATATTGTATATAGCTGGCTTAGCGGACGCCCTCAGAAATGTAAAAGCAATACATGCATTTTATGCTGACGACTTAGTAGTGCTTGCAAAAACACGAAATCACTTGCAGTTTTATCTCCAGGAAGCCTCGGATTGGTGCCAAGAACACCAATTGACAATCAACATAGCCAAAACAAAAATACTACGATTTAGTAAAGGCGGATCGTACGCTGCAGATGACCGGTGCATCAAGATAGGGGGAGTAAATGTTGAACTCGTTAATCACTTTTGTTATCTAGGGATAACAGTGACCCCCCGGCTGTCATTCAGCAGACATATAGAGGAAATGCGTAGCAAGGCTACGGCGGCCATGATTTTAGTGGGAGACGTTACTGACATAGACCTAAAAATTGCGCTAAATTTATTTAGAATAAAAATTGTTCCTATAGTAAGATACTGCCTTCCCGCAATAGCCCCTTATTTCACAATATCGGACCTAAAAACATAGATAAAATAAAATCTTATTTCATAAAGCGCACTTTAGGCTTGCCAAAGAACGCATCGGCCACGTTCGCACTGGAACTATGCCACGAACGCACACTAGTAGAGGATTTAGTACTGGACAAGATACCGTTCAGTACACAAATCTTAGAAGCCTACAGAGAATTTAGAGAAACCCGCAACATAACATTTGTAATGGGTCTCTATGTTGAGGGTCCAGCTTTTTGCAGCAATAAGTGGAAACTGTCATCACAGAAAAATAGATCTCTAATATGCCGAACAACATGGCACGGCTACCACCACCTTTTGTGCTTAAGAGGAAATTGTTATGAAATTGACGAATGCGTATGTAAATATTGTGGCGAGTGCAATATCGGACGATACCACATACTCACTTGCTCGTTTATCGAAACACCGTCACTACAAGCACGTGTTAACGATATTATTAGCCTACAAAATGATATGTGAACTTTTGTAATACACTACCAATTTATGGTGAATAAACTTGAAACTTAATATTTAAACGATCCTAAAACACGTCAAAGTACTATATTTCACGACAGATAAATCTAAGTTCCATATTCAAAAACGACAATTTACAATCGTTTGCTACACACTGAGGGCGTTCCAGTCTATAAAAATGACTGATAAAGCCATTGGCCCAAATCAGAGACAGTGTCGACCAGAAAATTGCAAATTAGTGCTGGGCGTGCATTGTTGTGCATCCCTTGGGGACTACTATCTTAGAAACATCACTCTAAGATAAGATTTGGCTGAAATGTTCTCTCTTTTAGGGTCATCCAGGTTAAATTAATACAATTAAATTCTACAAGTCTTATACTTGTTGTAGTAGATTGTAATATAAATTGATTAATAACATCGGCCAACAATAACTGAGTCTTATACTAATGGTTGCATTGTGTTAGTTATTTTGCGTAAGCAGTTCCCGACTTTAAGACACCGAAAACAAATCGGTCTATTGAATATATATCACTACAAGCAGACCGGCAGGCAGCTTACGTTTGCCAGGTGAATGCACACACACACACACAGAATCAGAATGTGATACATACCTGAAGACACATGGTGGTGTAGGAGATGCACTCCGTGCGAGACGAGGCTACTGCTGTTCAGACAGCTGCTGTTCAGGGCATTACTCGTCAGGTGATGATGATTGCGATTGTTGTTGTTGTTGCTGCTAATGCTGTTGTTGTTATTGTTGCTGTGGTGGTGGCTATTGTTGTTGTTGTTGCTGTTGTTGTTGGAGGTTGTTAGAGCGAGGCCTCCGGGGCCCGAGCTCGGATGATGCATGACACCACCACCACCTCCGTGCTGTTCGAGCAACTGCAGAGCCGTCTGAGGTGGACCTAATGGCATCTGGGACAGGTGTGACGCTGGCAACGAGGATAGCGGCGGTGGTGGCGCAGACGGATGCGCGGGCCCTAGTGAACTCGCGGTTAGCGGAGTTAACGGAGACAACGGCGACAAGCAGGGAGACAACGGGCCCTGCGAGTCGAGGCCTCCAGCTCCAATGCCGCCGCCGCCGCCACCACCGGCAGCAGCAGCCGATAGGGCGAGGTGACCCCCGCCAGGGCCAGCGTCGAGCGACTTCATCTCGAGAAGCGACGAGCACGATGAGCGAGGTGAGGAAGCTGAAGACGACACCGACGATGATGACGACAGCGACGACGACAGTAACAACCCTGCTGATGGTCCGATCGTAGCCGTGCAGCCGCCGATCGCGCCATCCTTCGTCGCCAGCCAGTGAGCCAGCGAACCAGCGAGCCAGCCATACCAAGACAAGAATTGCAACAATGCCAAGTGGACAAGAACATTGCAACACAGAAACAGGACAGCGAGAAAAAACAACACCGCGTCACCACCCCAACACCGTTAGCATATCGCTTGATTCATCCGTGCACCGGTCATTTGTTGCCACTGCACTGTATATATATATATATATATTATATATATATATATAATATTCAGATTTGAGGTTTATTCACTAGAACTGCAATTTCCCAATGCTTAAGTGCTCGTAAGTAATTTTTTAATTGTGTAAAAGCACTAATATTATCTATATCATGCTTCAACATGTCCTCACTCCAACACGAAACTAACAATTTAAGTCCCGTCAAATTTCTCCGGTTTACATACATGACACGCTTTTGTCAATCCAGTGACAGGTAACTAGTTTTGACTAGATTTTTTACCTGTTATCAATTCTTTCACATTATGTTTAATTAATCTGACGGAGGTGAGTACGGGAATTTCCTGGGGAAGTTCGGTCCATATAGTCGGCAGGGTGGACTCGAGAGTAGTAACAAGTGGACTGCTCTATTGAAGTAACTCTTATAGAAAAAAAAACAACGTCATTCGGAGTACCCTCCTTTACACATCTTAAATGCAAGCAGAGCATTTTTACCCTGGTAATATACCTTAGCGGCAAAAGCATTAAGTCATGAAAACACTTACAAACCTTCCTTCCTATAAGTTATACTCCTAGTATGAACTCCTCAAGTAGACATGCCTTAACAAAGAATTGGCACTAATAGCATATTATATACCCGCAGAGGAGAGTGTCACATTCGTTCCATTGAGATTCAGCATCTGAGCCTGCTTAGCCATCTAGATAGGGCGAAACAACGTGAGTCCAGCGGTTTTTTAGACACAAGAACAGCACACTCCATTATTTGGATCGTCTT
>QVRM01001110.1:0-19083 GCA_003439945.1 Dermanyssus gallinae
GATCGTTAGGGCAGGCGGCTGTGGTGTTTCTGCGGCTACTGGGGGTGCTGCTGCTGCAAGTACCGCCGCCACTAGCGCCCCTCCTAGCAATTCCATAGCAGCTGCTTCTGCCAAGATCATCATGATCTCGTTGTTGCTGTCATCATGTTCATCATCTTCATTATCATTTACCATCCTTATCATCATCATCATCATCGTCATCAGCAGCATCAACAGTAACAGCAGCAGCATGGTAATGACCGAGCATGACGACCTCTGTGTTGGCCAGCGGTGAGTCAGCAGTCAAGTGGCACCCCAACGGCGTGATGAGATGATGGTCGCCATCAGCCTTGACCACTGCGATCATTGTCGCTGGAGCCGCCGCCGCTGCCACCGCCGCCGCCTTGCGTTGGTTCTGTTGTTGTAGCAGCTGCGATGGAGTCGGCTGCCGTTGCTCTGGCTGGTGCTTATTCCTTGGGCTGGCGCGACGGCTGCTGTACTGCGAGACGCCGGTCAAATCGGTGCCCGTCCGTTTCAGTCGAACCGAGACCCTTGAACGCCGATTGGGGTTCCGCCGAAGAGCTGCCCGCAGATACGCGTTGCGAATACACGTCTGGACCTGAATCAGCCAGACAGAACGGAACACATATGCAGTCCCTCGTACGCCCAGAATCCCAAATCCAACAGCAGAAACTCAATATAACATGCTATATATATATATATATATATATATTATACATGCATACATATAACCAGCAATAAAAAGCAACGAAGAGTCCATATTGCAAAAATAGGTACTATAGGTGCAATACGTGGATTTCATAGGATGTTATGTACACGAAACGGGGGTACACACACAAAATAACGACCGAGTACGAATGCACACTATGTGGAGAATCGTGTAATCTGTACTACCTCCAACGACTGTCTAAGAACGTATGGAGGAAGGCTGAATTACGAGTGTGTATAAACCTGACATTGGTTATGAAATAGGTATACTATAGAAGATGGACGACGAAACTTTAAACGCACTATGACGCATTAAGCATGAATTGAACATTGACCAGCCGTATGTTGGCTCTGGTGGTGGATTCTGCTTAATACTTTGATATACTCTTCATCGTTTGATTAAGACCCGTGCACTTCTCGATCGGTGTGCAGAAGCAACGACTGTTGTAATACGAATGGTTGTTTTAACTGTTGTTATTGCAGTTGGTGTTGTTATGTTGTTATCGTCCTCATCTGCCCCGAACCATGATAGTTGTCTAACTACTACGGTAGTGACTGTCAAGTGATCTTCGAACTACTGTTGATTTTTTCGGCAATATTGTCGCCGTTATTATTTTGATTTTTCATCTCTTTGCTGATTTATTGTTAGTGCGTCTAAGGGAATGATGAATGTGTTAACGGTTACTATCAGCGTATAGGGCAAACGGCGCTCGGTATTATTACCTCAACGTTCATGAAGCAGTAAATCACCGCAACGAATATTCCCTGTAAACCACAAACAATATCACAATGATTTTATTGCTCTATTGCAGTAATAAACCATGCAATGTTTGCTTGCTACTGCGGCTAATAATAGTAGCGGTAATAGACCGGAACAAATCCTGTGAAGTGAACAATAACTAACCACTGGGGACAAAGTTAGAGATTAGGCTTCTCTGTTACGACGGATAATCCGCAAGACAACCGTTTCTTGTTTCCTGACAGATATATCCGCAAAGGCTGTAAAACTCATAGTCGAAGTGTACCCGATCATCTTCTATGTACATAACGGGGATCTTTGCACGGATAACTTTCCAGTTTGCTGGAAAATGGCTTGCCTCGTTTTGATTGCGACACCTAGCCAGCGGCAAGCTGAACCGCCGGCATACCAAATAGGCATAGTCTCCTGGATGCCCTTGATAGCATAGCCTCCGGTGATGCCCTTGATGGCATAATCTCCTGTAATGCCTTCCGTGATGTGAAAGTGTCCTTCAAGTAATCGCACCACAATTGCGTTGCCCTTTGTTTTACACCTATAATGAAGCGTGGCATCCCCATATATAGCGTTATCGTATCTAAAAAGACCCAGCCACGCATATACATATGTTGGTTTGACAACAACCGGGTTGAATCACATATTGAAAAATCACGCACTTGCATTACATGGGCAAAGTTTGCGAAATTAGAAAGTGGATGCATCATGCGCTAACCACTGAGAAAAAACGCTGCGTTTCTCGGCTGCACTTTTGTTGCTGCTAAGTAAGTTCTGGGTGTTTCTAACTGGGTTGCCACATGAATCCAAGTGAATCCAATACAATAGTGAAATGAGGTTTCACTACTAAACACCAATATTTTAGGGCGCCCGCTGATCGATGATCCGCTAATGATGAAGAAATGATCTTATGTGTACAGTAGACTAATAAGATGATTGTTTATTTTAAATTTTCGAAACCTGGCAAGATCTTGTCGTGTCTATTAGGTACTATACTCTCCTCCACCCCTCTTACTATAGATACGTATAGATACATGTACAACAAAACTATTCTTTCTACCGAACTGGTTGGTGATGAACTGCAGTTCAATCGACCTAACTTTTATATACAATCAATGCATATCTACACAAAAGTGTAATTGATATACATATATGCGGACGTACGTAACCAAACTTCACGTCTTAGTCTCGTACAGCACCTCACTACGACATCAGTTTTTCCATCTGTGCTCCACCCGTGGACCGGATTTCCCAAAGCTCCGTCCATACACATCTGTACCTCTTGGTGCGCGCAGGGTCAACAACAAGTGTTTTGCTCAAGCGTGCGGTCGTGCCGGAGTCACGTGCCATGCTTGGCTGTGATGTGGCTGGCAAACATGTTGTAATGGTCTGATGTGCGTATGTGTGTCATCCCACCGCCTTCGATGAGTTCCGAGAACGTGGTAGTGAGACGGTGCCTGGTTGTAGAACGAGGTGTGTTTGTGAGGTGTGTTGCCTACCTGAGATGACTGTAAAACGGCGTTGACGACGAGGTACGCATCCTGAAGGCGGGCGTCGGTCTCGTGCGGGTTGATGGCGAACAAAAGATGAGGTACTCCGAGCAGAGGAAACAGCAGTAGCGTGGCGCGCACCGCTTTTCTAACAGCCCATAGAATCCAGCACCAGCAACAAATGCACAATAACAACAGCAGCAGAAAAAGAAGAATAAAAAGAAACAAAGGTGAAAATCACAGGTGCGACCGAATGGCAACGACAGCACTAACAACAATACCGACACAAATACCTATACAACAACGACAACAGTAGTGACAACAGTAGGCTATTAACAATTGTTTAAGCATTCTCCAACGTCGAAGCGATCTCCAGCAATTTATTAAATAAACGTTTTGATGCGCAAGAAGAAGAACAAAGCAGGCTTCCAAATCTCGTCTATCAATGTCCACCTCCATGCCTTTAATTACCGATTTGCGTGTATCAAAACAACCTCCTCTTAAATGTTTTCTCTTGTTGGAAAAGAGTAAGAAATGTGGGGAAACACCCAGCATACTGTGCCCAATTGGGTCAGTATGCTGGTGTTTCACCAGCCTGACTTTAGATGCGGAGAGAGAAAAGGCTAGTGTTCTCAGCCCGGTGTGTTAAAGCGTACAGAGCTCTTCCCGGTAAGCGCAGTAAACATTTTTGATAGGAATTCTACATAAACTTCGCTCCTTACTGAACCACCTTTAACCATCAACACAATTTTACTACTGTGGATGACGTTCATCACCTCGCCAACTGTTGGCGCTTGATTTTTGTAGGGAACGCGCTTCGACGCCCGGACCACTGCGAGCTTTTGAGATTTAAGTGGAGGGCTATGTGACAGGTCTCGAGACACAAGATAACGACCCGACTGGTCGAATTTTATTGGAAATTCTCGCGTCAGCAAGTGGTAAGTGAGGCAACAGTGAGACTCTGATTGCAACAGTGAAAGCGCACATGATTGAGTGTTGATTTGGGCCAGGTTATTCTCAGTGGTGCTTTAGTTACTTGTCCAAGCAACCAGGCTCTGCTTGACCTCTTCGTGGCGTTCGACTTGACAGCCTCACCACCAGCGTCAGTTATGATATATCTTGCGTTTCTGGGAAGGGTCTAGTTAACAGCTAATCCACTCAGCCACTGAGGTGGCGAAGTCTAGGTGTTGGCGCCATTAACTACGCACTTGGCGACCCAGGTTCAAATCCCATACGTTTTTCAAATGAATTAATTACGTTTTTTTGCAAACACTGGAAAGCTCATTACTGTTTGATGTCGATGTTAAAAAGATAAGAGCACCTGCTGTCACTGCAAGGGTTAGCGGATATAAGTTATATGCTAGGATAGGTAGAGCGCGCTCGTTGGTAAAAAGCAAAATATCCAATGTGCACCCGCTCATCTCAGAAGCTACTATCCTAGTTGCACTTAAATGATCAAGATCAACTGAGATGGCTTAAGTTAAAACCAAGAATCTGATGAGAAATTTCGTCGTGTAAACTGAACACGTAGAGTTAACATTCACACAGATAATCGCTTCCACTCGGAGCTCCGGTTAGGCTCAAAAGCAACATGCGGTTGTGTTGTACTTCGACCTAATTCAGTGCTTTAGTTGCTACAACATGGATTACCTGGCTCCAGATTGCAGGGTTCCTAAGCCAACGTATAGAAGAGGTGGCTCTCTGGAACATATTAGAAAAGACTGCAAGGCTCAGGCTAACTTCTGCCCATGTAACCGCATGATCATAACGGCGGCCACGTGGGATTCGCGCCCCGTTTGATTCAGCCTGACAGATATGTTGAAGCGGATTTCTCGGCACGTTACTAAAAGGTCTTCTTACATGCACTATCGTTAGTATTCGCCTTTTCTGTCCACCGGCTTTGTCTCTGGGTTTCGTGAATTTTCACCGCGGCTTTATACTTTAATACAATTTTTCACCACTCACGATTAACTGTGCCTCGAAAAATGATGGGATGATTGAACGCATTCCACGGGGGAATGCAAAGTGGTAACGTTGGAGCGCATGGCTTCCTCTTAATAACGTTCCGATAGGCCCACTTCAAAATATCTACAATATATGGCTTAATCGAATGGGCAATTCGCGTAAAACGAATCCCACAGTCGTGGTATATAGTTGTCGGAATGTCTAGAAGTCCAACCTGTACCGGAATGTCTACGAGTCCAAACTAAGCGACCGGGTAGAGCAAACGGGGAGCAAGCTTTCTGGCATAAAACCTGCTGCAATAAAAATAACTGCGTAGTCCTTACAGGAAACGTCATCACCAATATATTCTAGTCCGGCAGAACCTCAACTATCGGCTTGACAAGCCAATATGTTTGAGAACTGTGTCACATCGTGGGCTATTTCCACAGATGAAGGCTCGACCTTCGTCGCGCCTCAGGGACAATTTTCAACAGAGCTTTTTACTAGGAATACTGACCCGTGTAATGTTAGATACAAGGTGGTACACGAAAAGGCTGGCATTTGGTTCAAGGTGGGATCCACATTCTGCAGTAAATATATAAACTTGGCCGCAATCGACATACCGCCCCGTCAAAGTCGCAATTGTAATCTCGCCCGGCTAAACTTTACTCCCAGTAATACCTGCGATCAACGCGGAATCATTACTGATGGCGTTTGACCAAAGTACGCAATATGGTACAATTAGCAGTTTGCTTCTTTCAAACGTTATCCGATTGAAACACACATCCTGGCAACCATCTGTCCTGATATTATGTCCCTTTATTTATTAGATTAAGCTGTGACTATAAAAATTGTAAAGAACGCCACAAAAAGTATGAAGAACGAACAAATGCAAACTACTCCTGAAGCGCAACAACAACCTTATAAAAGGCTGCACACAGACAGGCGAGTCATTGCGGGCCCTGCGCTCCCAGCTGTGCTCATTGTGGGACAAGCACGTCACTTAAGCCCGCAAACCCTGTCGCTGCGTTTTAGCTATTTTGAACTAGTCGACGCAATAATGAAAACGACGTCCGGAAAAGGGCCGGGGCCCGATTTGCTCACAAAAGAACATCTCAGACAAGGGATTATTGTTGCGCCCAGCCTCACTACGCTCTTTAACGAGGCTTCCACACGAAGATCTGTCTTGAGAAAGTTTCTTACAATATCTTTAGTTGCTTGTGCAAATTCTACAGGCGACAATGTGGTTTTTATCATTTCCAACGATGCGATAGAGTAGTTCCATTGAGTCGAACTTTGGAACCGTGATGAATATGCATACTAGGGCGGATCGAAAAGTTTCTAATACACATTTTATAAAAAGAGAATAGTTGTTAAATTCTTCCAAGTGGTTTTGGCCCTTGAACTAGTGCTCCCGTCCGCTGCAATGTTGTGCCACCTCCTACCCCACTTCTCGAAACATTTTCAACGCGTTTTTAACGGAATAGAGTTGAGTTACTTCCAATTTTTTTATTCAAGGGAATAGGAAAAAGTCGTACGAAGCCACAACGCGCAGATAGGTTACGGAAATATAGAGTTCAAATGTTTATTAATATTCTGAATTAGCAATGTAACAATGTATGCGCAGGTGCGTTGTCGTGATGGAGTATCCAAGACAGAGGTTTCTCGCGCAACCTCCTTAAAATTCCGCGCTAGTGTTCTTTATTAACCATACATCCAGGTGACAAACATTTGACAAAAAGTGGGAACGATGATACCCTCACATTTTTGACAGGCTGACATTTGCGGAAACTTCAATAATTTGGAAGCAAAGTTTGCTGCTAGTCTTCTGACGCATAAAACATCAGTCAAGATGCTACACCTGACTCACAGCTATTTCTAATTCCCCACCTGTCTCCCTGATAGTTTTATTCGACGTTTTCTTCTGTTTTGACAAAGTCAATGCTTCACGTATGCACAGTAGTTCGGGAACTGCTTGATTGCTAGAGGCAGCTCGTTACATTTTCATTACTTTAGGACACTTGATTCGATTGTAACACAGAACGTAAAGCAAACTGTTGCTCCTCTATGTTCAACCCTTTACAAACCGCTGAACCGCGTTTTCGTTACTTCATTGAACCAAACTTCGTCCAAACAACAAACTCCGCCGCCGAGCAATATTTGGTCTGAGTGTAGCTGATTACTGGTGCTCCTAAGTAAAACGAACATAAATACCTTAGTGGTTTCGGTTTAATTTTTAAAAATCAAAGTACCAGAACCTGCCGATTCACGCCCCTACGCATAATATGCAAACCGATCAACGGTGAATAAAGCTAAGTAACTATACGAGTTATTTTGCCCTTTGACGATTTCTCTTAGTTGGGGTCTTTAGTGTAGTTTTTGCCACTAGTGGGACTCCTCGATGCTGGCGTTGTAGCGGTCGTCGAGCTGATGATATTACTCTGCGAATTGCTTACAGATAGCTAGTATATATATATCGTGTAGCGTGGGGTATTTTTGGTTCATGCCAGGCGTTTCCGTAAATGCAGTGCAAACGCAGTCAGTGAGACTTGGTGAAACGAACGGTAGGGGTGATTTGAACATTCTCATGTTTCCGAATCAAGCGCCCAGAGGAACGCCCAGGCGGGCAGGCGGGTCAATCGAGACGAAAGGCCAGGGGCGAGAACATCTGAGCCTTCACCCGCGATTTCGATGCACCCCTGACATCGGAATTACATAGGCAGGGCGATAGAGCGCTAGAAGAGGCGTTTCTTCTTCTAAGTTGTCAAAAATAGTCACGGATTTACATAGCCTGGGACGGAGACCCCGGTTTAGTGCATTTGCAGATTCATTTTACTTGCCGCCCGCGAGTTGCCGACGACGCAGATGCATAGAATAGGTGCGTTCCGAACCTCCCATAGAAGAAAAGTGCATACGCAGCACAAACGCTTGGTACTGCAGCTTGACGTATGTATTATACAAACAACACTCCGGTATATTAGCAGCTCTCATTAATAAACATTCTGAGATGTTTCATTAACCTAATGTGGACGCACGTGCTCCTATTGTGTCTACAGTGCTTCAAATTGCGTAATGATCTCGCATTTGTTTTACGAACTACGGTTTGACTTTTTCTCAGCAGCTGCTACAATTTGAGCTTCCAGTGTCTCCCAGATCATTGAATATCTTTAAATCGCTGTTAGTACAACTTTAAACTTAAAAAAACCTACGGCCATTACCACTGAGTGCGTCTATCGCTTGTCGATCATAATAGCATCATCGTAAAGGGCTCCCGTTTAAGGAAAAGGCTACTACCAACCAAACTTTAAGACAGAGTAAGCATTTTAATCTAATGGATGAGGGGGATTTATTGTTTAGGATTGACAGTGAATTTACTACTCTTTGCTATACTGATGTGGTGGGCCAGACACCAACTTACTAAAAATAATTCGATGGAGATGTTAGTATGTTCGGTGGCATTTTTTGTCTGAGAGGCATCCAATCTAGCTAGCAAAATTAAGATCCTGTGATGTATATATTTTTTTTTACGTTTAATACATTCAACGTTTTTGCTATTACGCTCACAAAATAAACACAATCAGAAAACTGCGCATTTATAAGGGTTATGGAGAATCTCCATGGTGGTTCGATTCGCGATATGAAAATCGTAAATAATCTTTGCCTGCACCCCGATGCCGTTTTATGTTAAAAGCCGCGGGAACATTGGCAACTGGCGTGCGGTCTATATATGGTGGCCGTTTACGTTGCTCATCTCTGCTAATCAAGTAATTTCACTGCCACTACATCCAACGTAAAAGTTGTTTGTTATATCCGGACAATGTTTGCCATGCAATTCGGCTAATGTGTTCGTTCCTTCACTCGGTCGACAAGCATGGCAATCCGTCTTTTGCAAGTTAAAGCAAAGTGAAGAGGTTTACACTGCAACTGCTAGAGCTGCATCTTCTCGATGTGGCTGCGTATTCTTTCGCAGTGAAGGATCCGACTCTCGATCCAGGACCACCTGATTTAGGGGGAAGGAATAAGGAACCTACTTCAATATCTACACTATGGTAGTATATGTCGCTTGTTGGCATCTGCCATCCGTGTGCCAAGGGGGTCCCTCAGACGATCTCAGACGAAGAACTATCATACGTTCACAGCGGACGGGGCAGCTGCTGCCGCCGTACACTGGTTTAAAAAATAAAGTCAACAATGCTGTGTCTACCATCTATCCACGGGCAAGGAAAAGGGCACAAAGAAGGGAACAGAGAAATTTTATGAACCACATGATGACGTTGTTGTTGTTGTTTGTTTGTTGTCAGTTCTTCTCGTAGAACAGCCCCAACTCCAAACGGCCAATAAGCAGAACTCGCTTGCCCCACCCGCCTCGCACTTGCCACGGCAATGGGGCTCGACAGCTGCTCGAGTTCTGCGGTTTGTTGAGTCGCTCGTTTAGGCCCTGTGGCCTCTTGAACTCTTCTGTTAGTCCCTCTTATTGCCGCTCCATCGCAAACTCCTTGCCCGACGAACCGACCAGTCGAACGATCGCTGCTCCTACGAAGAATAAAAGCAACTGAGCACACGGCCGCAGGACAGATATGGTGTCCTATCCTGCTCTGTTGGGTTTTCAATTCCGGTCTGCTCCGTTTTAGGGGTCCTCGAGCCATCTTGTCAAGCGGCATAGCGCTCAGTATGTAGTGGTGTTTTTGTTGTCGGGCAATGAAAATCGTATCGGTAATACGCTCCCAAATGGCCTACGTAATATGCATACTAATTTGTTTGAATTGCAGCGATTTGGATACACTGTTACCGAGACCTCTGCTTGATTGACTGTTCAATTTTCGACGCCCACTAAATGGACTGCCGGCCGTTGGATGAGATAGGACGTCATCTCGACGTGGACGCCTTGACGGGTGTTCGCGTACCGTCTTTATTATTATATATATATATATATATATATATATTTTGTTTTAATTATTTTATTTATGTTTTAAGTTGCACTCCATATCTGTTAGCCACGCAACGCTCTCGCACAGCTGCATTTCCCTCACTTAGTGAACTCATCATCGACGAAACAGAGAGAAAAATAATTACGTTCGGTGGTCATTTACTGGTAAACTGCCGCGGATCGCAAAATTTATCTAAGCAGACTGAAAAAGCTATATATAAATCGCACCCAGAAGTAACTATATATATGCAGGCTTAATTTTTCGCAACGAAGCAAGTTCTTTTGGTGTGGTATTTTGGTTTGGATTTACGCAAATATAAAATGAATAATGGTTAAAATATTGGGTGTTATTGTCCTTTTAAAGTGTTGTCCCAAGCGTCAGTGCTGTACTAACTGCTCTGGGGCATTATAACCATCCAACCAGGCCATCAATGTCAAAAAAATTCTATCTAATGTCTAAGGAAACGCAGGGTACGTCGTTTAGGTGATTGCAGCAACAATAAAATAAGAGTTGTTTTGAAAAGATAGGAGAGCTGAAATGTTTCGCGGCAAAACTACAGCAAATTACGAATACAGACCGGCCATCGCTTTTGCTAATCTGCGATGATGGGATATTAAATTGGTCAATAGAAAACTTAAAGATTCGAATCTATCTGGAAGTCAACATTAGCTAGCAAAAATAAGTGTTTGCAAAAAAACGAAGTCTGATGATTATTATTAACTTATTGTTAAGGTAGTATGATCATCGGCTTAAAAATTAGCCGTTGTGCAAATACAACACAGATTTCCAGAAGAATTTTTTTTATGGGGATATTTTCGGTAACAAATGCTCCTGTGCTTGCAAAGATATTATGTTTTATTAATAATTTTATTATACACATGCTTCTGTGCTTGCAAATAAATTATGTTTTATTATACAAATATGCCTTCCGATACAAATGTCGGAAGGCATATATATATATATATATATATATATATAACTTGTTCTACTTTTGGAATTACATGACACTGTTTAATATGTTACAAAAACTGATCTATTGCAAGAATTGTCCAAAAAAGATTCTCTGGCACGCATTCAAATATATTAGGCACATCGCGAACGATTCCAGCGATGGTATAATCATTGGCGGCCGCTTCCGTCGGGCAGTTCTTGTACTTAATAAACAGCTTGATGTTATTTGAGCAATAATACAATTGATAAGACAAGACAAATCACCGCCGTATGTGTGCGTTTCTCTTCCGACATTTAGGCCGCTAAACCTTAATTTCTTGGCAACGGCAAAGCGCCTAATAAATATTTGGCACAAAAATACTTATCGTCGTCGGCGTTACAATTAGTTCCCGTCTTGGGCAACCCCGAGCCCCTGGGGCTATCGCCAAGGTAAGGCGTTAGCGATGCATTTAAAGCTAGTTCGTTAGCTAGAAAGTTCGGTGCGCTGGGCCGGCCAGTGAATTGAGGTCGGCTGGAGCAACTAGGTAATTTGCCTTAATACATCAATGAAGCAAGAACTACGTAGTACTTGATTTGCTGGCCACACCGACTGCGCATTTTCATTTCGTCTACCTGCCCTCCCCAAATTGGGAAGCCGGGAATAAAACATTTCAGAGCGTTAAATGCATAAGTACCTGAAGCCCGCCAGGCAGCCAGTGAAAGAAGTTGCACTTGACGCGTTGCGAGCCCACAGCTTGTTACAACAAAAACCACGTGTACTATATTTCGTGTACCCTTGTGAAGCGTGATTCAGCAAAAGTATTCGTTCTTTGCTGTTTTATTCGGTAATCTTTAGACACCAGATCAAACGTCAGCTTCTCTCTTCGCACAACTCTAGGGCAAGTGTAGCTAATGCATTTGTTACATTTGTTGACATTGTTAAACACGAATATGCTCGATAGATACTGGTGTATCCAGCAGGCCGGGGAACATCATAAGTAAAAACCCACCTTCTAGCCGCAGTCCTCAAATAGATTATGGTACCCGCAATAGTAGAGATCTTGCTGTCGCGAGAATACCATATGCCCTGCCGCCTGGCCCCGCTTGCGCGGGGTGATGACACCGAGGCGAGTTACTATTGGAGATGACAGGGATGGCAGATTTTTGTGTTAGGATCAGGTAGTTCCAGTATAAGTTTACAAAGCAACTTTTAACTTATCTATATCATCAACATATCATTCAATGTGGCCCAATGGCGAATATGCAGTATGGTTTTAAATGTGAAGACAGTAAAACGTTGTTTTTTAAGTTGGGAAAAGAGTTGAATGCTTTGTAGTTGGAATACAATTAAATATTGAGATCCCATCACTGCCGCACGTAGCAAAGAAATTGCAGTCGCAGCTTTTGTTTGTATCCCTTTAACTTATCTATTGAATGAGAGGCTGGGGATTAGTATGAGTCCAAGGTAAGTCAAGTTGTCAAGAGTACCTTGAGTGCCTTTCTATCCAGTAAAATTGCAGATGATTTCGGGGACGTTGCTAGAACCCACTATATCGCCTTCATGAATGAGAGTGCGTAAGCGGCTTGAAGATCACAAAGCCCAATCCGGATTGCATATAAAATGATTAAAGTTGCTTTTTTCATACAGAACCCTTGAGCGTACTGTGTAGATGAAATGCCCCCTAATGAGACAATCAAAGCGGTTGGATAATCAATAAAACAGCTTATGTAATTTTGCTGTAGAGTGAAGATATGATGCATGTTTCAGCTCAAACGAGATGGCATCCGACGTACACCGTCCCTGAAAGCCATATTGTGCCGCTTGGATCTTGTCCTCAGCGGTCGAATGCAGCCTGTCAAGAGCTAGCAACGTTAGAATATTGTAGAACACACTTGTTCATAGCGCTGAGAGTCAGCAGCTATGCTACCACAAGGACTGTTGGGGAAACTTAGGAATCTCAAAATGTCCGGCCCTTGGTGCATTGAAAATATACCACACGGTGAGTTCCAAGCCCGTTTTTATTCTACAAAGCACTTGTTAGTACGATACCTCTATAGCCTCGAGTCTGTTCACTCGAAAGTGGGCTGCAGGTACTCTACGGGTATTTTGTTTGTCTAAGGTATCTATTTTGCAGCTGTGTTGAAATTGGACAGATTACATTCACATTCTTCTTGGGATGCTCATACTACATTTTAAGAATCATTAATAATAGGATCATAGACTGGTGGTGTGCAGCCATTCACTTTCTTTCTTTCGTGTGTGGGAGTTGTTTCTCTCTGCTACTTGACGAAATGTCAATTATGTTACTGTAATCTAATATTCCATGAGCTATTTAACCATCCTCCATGCAAACAAGCTATTGATATGCTCCATATAAATATATTAATATGTAAATACAACGTTTAAGTTGTGGAGTTGATTACGGTCTCCACGTTTTGAAAAGCTGGTATGAATATAGACCGAAAACTTAAATCGATGAACTTCTTCGCAGCGATTAATTCAGATTTCGAAAGGACCAATCAACAGACCTCGCCCTGGCCCCCCTATGATAATAGGTGCCAATAAGACTTGCCGTATTGAAGTTGCAGCAGCTGCTTGAAACTGTCCTAACCACTCGTTTTTTGCAGATGAGAGTCTAAGCTTACGTCCCCTAGACTTGGCATCGTTTAGGAACCGTACGATTTTCGAAGAAGGTACCATTATAGGGAGAAAGAAAGAAGGTACCATTATAGGGGAGAAAAGCTCACTGGATTGGGAGAAACTTAATACCGTTCCGGAGGCGTTTAAGAAATAATTTTGTTAAGCGGCTAGTTATTCTGGGACGCATTCAACGTGCAATGGTCGCCTAAATAACTCTTATGCTCGGGAAGCAGCATTGTCTCGAACCGCCAAATGCCCAGGACTCCTTCTTGAAGAAAATACGAATAAGGTACCCCATCAAGGCCATATCTCTCCTCAATGTTAAGCCTAATTCCTACGATGCGTCGTTTAGGTTGATTGATGTTTCTACGGAGGGCCTGTCCTCTCCTATTGCAAAGCCCTGCTCGTACTGGTTCTATGCTACCTTATTATCTGCGGTGGGAGAGATGACGGAATCATCCACAGATATAAAATAACACGCAGAACCTCTTAATTAAAGCTATTTTTAGAAGATGGTGTATGCACTCGGCTTTCGGAATTTCCCGGTTAGCAGTGATTACATAGATCACGTTTCTGCCTGTCTCCGTCCAAAAGCTTGTCCCTTGTGTCGTTGAAGTCGAGTAGCCATGCACTTGCGTGCAGCCTGGCACTAATCTGTCCAGCTATAGCAGTCAGTATAAAAAATTGCTTCTGGCCAGAAATAAAAACAGTGGCTTCTGACTTTGCTGCCGGTGTGCTCAGAGTATTGAATATTTTATTTGTGCGTATGTATGAGTGACAGTTTGGTCATTGCATAGCGGCGAACATGGCAGTTTCGTCTATAACATATATATATATATATATTATATATATATATATATTATATATAGCCATTATATTATATTATTATATATATATAGAATATATAGATATATAGGCCATTAGATTTATATTATATATAGATATATATATAGCTAGATAGATATATATATATATATATATACTATATATATATATATATATTGCCATTATAATTATATATGGAGGTTCCACGGAAGACGTGCATGATATTAAACCGCAATCGTCTACCTTGAATCGACTACCTCGATTCCGAGAACTTGCCTGAGACTAGAGCAAACACTTGATCTCCATCACTTCTAAACTCTGCTCGGCTTATTAAATTAATTGTACGTCAATCCAATATGCTAATATCCAAACAATTACACGCTGTAATATGCACCCCCAGACAAAAAAACGTTATACCCAACATATTTGACTTTGGCACTTTTTGTACTTATTATAGTAGCGCCATATTAAACATATGGCGTTGTGTATGGCGCCTATGCCATATCAAAACGCCATGATTATGGATGAACCTTATTCATAACGTCGGACACTTTAGCCATCATCTCCTGCGAGAGGGTGTTTACTTTGGAGCCCGGAATGTCAATCTTTACTACGGAGACACCGTTTTTTACCTCCATCGTGAAATGCTTATTCATCTGCCGTGTAGTATGCAAACTCCGTGCGAGGATGCGGCTGATTCGCCACGGGAGACTGCTGACACAGAATAGGCCATACAAAATAACATTTTGTATGACCGAGCGAACGCAAAGACAACCTAGAAATACTCTCAAAGACATATAGTAATTCAATTTATTTTACGCTTTATCGTGGTAATTATACCTAGTTATGTCTTACAAAGACTGAAAGTTTGGTGAGTATATACATATGTACATTTTTATTTCTACTCGTAAAATACCTATGTTCATATACCAACATCGTCAGGATGATAAAACGTTCAATTCCGTAAGCTGAGTCAATGAACTGATTTTATTGCAATTTTTCACATGATATCTATCACACACGTTTCTACAGTATTTACAGACACAGGTGTATTCAGGTTAGTGGTAACCTGGCGTCATGCACGTCAAATGGTGGAAGCCGTGCACGGCAAACCTGGTGACCAAATGACGATTCGTTCTGTTTGTCCTCTTCCAGCTCGAGTCAATTATTGCTGGTGTTGTGATAAACTGTGTGGTCGATCTCTAGTCGCTTCCATCTGTGTTTTTTGACGAAGGTACAGTAGGCTGGGGTTACTGGGAAATTAAACTTTTTGCGTAACATCTTCTACAAACGATGGCGTATCGGTCAACAAGTAGAACCAGTCGGTTTTTCAATGTCGTGTGCTTTAATAGATATCTTGTCATTCTATAGGAACCTTTCAGTAGACCAGGATATTTTGTGTCGTTTGACCCAGGATATTTTGATATGCCGCCTTGCACTTCTTAGTGCCTTCTCGATGTCATTGAGGAGTATCGCGCGCGCCGACACCCGTAGAGATACCGCCGCGAAGACGATGTTGTTATTTTGGTCAGATGGTCCTCCCGACAGGCGGTCTGCGTTCATGTGGTGACCTCGCCCTCATTATGTCTATTAGCCAAGGCAGCAGGCGTCCCACACGGTACTCCCAGGTTGCTAAGGCCCGGGGCATTAACCGCGTAGCCCAGGGTCAGTGAGCAGCACACCTTCCCCGTATGGTAGTAGCCTTAACAGCCCTCGAATAGGCCACGACAAAGTGACAATATGAATTCGTTGACACCCAATCGATATCGCAGGCCCTGCTTCCATGCCAACAAAAGTGACCTCGGGAAATTACTATTGGGGAGTTTACACCGTCTGACCAACTTTCATGTGGGCGCGTAAAGATCCCCGCAGCACGCGGAAGTCGCGCGCCAGCAGACCACGCCAGAAAGATTCAAGATTCAAGATTCAAATCGTGGTTTATTAAAGGAACTGCATTATACAATGCTTTAGTTCTCATTTAATAAAATTTAAAGAATATAATAATAATAATAATAATAATAATAATAATAATAAATAATAATAATAATAATAATAAAATAATAATAAAATAATAATTATAAAAGGATTAAGATATCTTGCTGTCAGCCATGGACAATCACAAACAAGTTTGTTCAGCCTTGCAGAATCAGACATCCTAACACAAACACAAATAGTACGCGTGCCTCCGCCATGTCAACACCCATTAGTGAGAGTAACCATTTCTGGACCTCACAAGTAAAAACAATTCAGGGAAGTGATGCGGCGAATGCGCTGTGGTAATACTCCATATCACGGGCAAGCGAGAAGCAACGGCTTGATGACTACATCTCTTAGTAACTAATGCCCTACAAATGTTGTGGCACGCCTCGAGGTTCTACGAAACATGGGAACAAAAGAGGAAACGAAACATCGTAGGGAATAATATTCCGAGTAATTTTAAAAGCCCAGCACGGCAACCTTCAGCAAATATAATGAATCGATCGTGAGGAGATTATGTGCCCCATAGAGATCACTGACGGAGTCTGGTCGCCTGCCAATACAGCTCTTAGGCGTCGTTTTGTATTATACGGCCCTACGAAGAACTACCTCGAACCCACTACCCCAATAAGGATACCGTAGAGGGAGAACTGGCAAAAACAGTGTTTTGTATACCATTATAAGGCCATCTTCTAGGTACTCCGATAAGCCGCATGCGAAAAGCTTGTTGAGATTATGGCATAGAGCATTGGGCCTGATATGGTCCAGATGGGCACGCCAACTCATGAAACTCATGTAGTATAAGCCCGAGGCATTTTGCGGTGTCAGAAAAGACCAACTCACTCCCTGCTAGATAGAATTTCTGTTAAGGTGCATCCTTAGCTGGGGAGCTTGGAATAAAACAACGTTTGTCTTGCTAGTATTAACAGCAAGACCAAATTTATTGAAGATTGAAATAACTGTTTCCACTTGTGAGAGGAGGTAAGGCAACTCCGAATTGATTTCGGAAGCGTTGAGCCGAAAAGTAAACGTCGTGTCATCAGCAAAAGCGATCGGTTGCCCAAGTTTTCTTTCTGGATATTCAAGAGGATAAAATTGATAAGGATTAAGAACAGCAGAGGTCCGAGCACTGAACCCTGGGGAGTACCGATATCTACCGGTCTCCATGCAAATTCGACTGTACCAACTCTCACTGCCTGAGCTCTTGAGGTTAGGTACGAGCGGAGCCAGTCGATTGCACCCGAACACCCTAATACGTGCAGCATTTGTAGGAGGAATGCTGGTTGAGACAATGAAGGCAGCGGCTACATCCGGGAAAATTCCGAGACTATTTTTGTCGATTCTACTGAATCCACGACAGACTGCCATAATGGGGCGAGGGCAGCTCCGTTGAACGACCATGGCGGAAGCCAAATTGCTGTGACGACAAAAAGGAATGGACTCCAAATGTTGCTCAAACCTTGACAAAGCCGCTTTTCTAGTATTTTGGACACATAATCCACCAGGCATATAGGACGTAGCTGCCCGGGGTAGAGTTTTATCGGCTTTTTTTTATAGAGCGGAGTTACATACGAGGCCTTGAGGCGTGTGGGGAAGATCCAGAGGTAAAGGAGAGATTCACAATTTTTGTCAGGGGTCCGACAATGAAAGGGGCCGCTAACTTTAGAAGTTTACCGGGTATTCCATAGCCCCAGAGCTCCAGCTCGCTTTTTGTTTGATTAGGAGTGAGTACATTCGGACTTAGACACTGGGCGAAAAACTCATGATTTGCCCTTGTGGTTCCATAAATCTGCAAGAATGGGCGCTAAATCGCCTGTAGGCAGAGAAGAGGCGCGGCAGTGACCGAACCAATAGTTGCAAAGTGCCAATTGAGCTCATCGGCAATTTCTTGTGGTTCGGTAACAGACCGATTAGGAGATACAGTCAGAGTGGGAGGCAGTTCTACTGAGCGGTTTGTTTACCACATGTTTTATTGATGAAGTTCCAGAGTTTCTTGAGTCGCTGCGCAACGAATCGAACCGTGATCTGTAAAAAGCAGTTCTAGCGGCGCGTAAGCCACAAAATACGGCTCTCTTGATATAAAAGTTTACTCTCGGAAGAATTCATTTTTGTGCCTCCGATACTCTTATTGGCGCGCCGGCGGAGCCGTCGCAATCAGGAGAAAATGAGAATGACCCTTTCGGCGCGCCGTCTTTGCGAGTTTTAGTGCGCAGTGGAAAAGAAGACTCGTAGAGGTTAAAAAGAATATCTCGAAAAGCCTCAAGAGCTAAGTCGACGTCTGCTGCATCGAACACGGTGAGCAGGATGATTTGCCGACGCGGCTTAAAAAAGATCGATGCTGCTAGCTCTATCGTGTGCCCGATAAGGCAACGCGAGATTCAACCTGGGGTGCATTGCCCTCTTCGCCGTCATAAGAAATGAAGACAAAGACAAAGTTACGAACTGCAATATGGTCAATACAAAGTGGGGAGAGGGAACGTGTGTGACACGATCTATACGATGGATCAGATCCCTGCACGAAAAGAAGGAGATATAGTCTGCGGGCGACGGTTCGGCTACAAATGACATTCGCATCACCGAGAGCTAGGCAAGGAAGTGAGGAGCTTTGGGCAAAATATCATCCAAAATGTTGAGCAAAGTATCTTTATAAATTGCATTGCTCGAGTAGATAGAAACCTACGATATAGCCTTCAAAGTCCAAATGCTTTTTAATATGGACACGTACCGCTTGCACGACCGTCGGCACTGCTTAGCCCAAAAGATGCGAGAACCTTGCAGTGTTGAACAAACAAAGATTCCAATCCCACCTCCAGCCTGTCAACATTTCTATGTGACGCAAAAAAGTCAAACCCCTCAAGCGAATAAGCCGGAATGTAACATCCTTCAGCC
>QVRM01001111.1:0-25000 GCA_003439945.1 Dermanyssus gallinae
ATATATATATATATATATATATATATATATATAGCATACAATGCACAGGTGTTGAATACCTCAAATTGCGCGTGTATTCATAAGCAGTATAGAAACGGCCGTTGATCAGGTAAGGCACAGAAAATTGCAGCCAAAGAGTAAGTTTATTGTTTACGATGCCAGCATCAGTCGACAACAACGGCATCTGAACGTACCCATTGGTCTTCTGTTCTGTTCAGTTCGTTTGTTTGTTTTTCGACGTCGGCACAATTTTAAACAAAGCACTTCCGTCGAGCCAACGTACACACGAACCCCAGTGCGATGGTCTTTAGGGCCATCTGTCGCCCGAACTTAGCAATAAATGGGGGATCGTATTTACCTGTTTGTACCCATGTGCCCCACTTCGTTTATTGCGATCCATCACAAATAGTTGGACTAGAGTGCCCTATGCGCGAGCATCAGTTTCGCTTGGCGTTCAATCAAAATCGTATATGATAGTGTGGCATTTGTTCAGTCATGTTGTACGAGCATGATGAAAGGCAACTTAATGGTTATTGAGAGCTGGAAGCGCCCGCGGCTACCTAGGGGGCCCTATTAAGGGCAACTAAGGCGGTGCTTCTACTGTTTTGTTAGGGATGTTGCCGTTGTATGCCGGCAACACTAGAATCTTACTCTGGCATCGTCGATCCTGCTAAGTAATAGTGTTTTTTTTTTCACGCCCACGTTGTGATCGTCTAGAACGTGGGCCCTAATGACTGTGTGTCTGTAACCTAACAGTACAGCAGCAATAGTATCAATAACAATGACAACCTTCGCACAATAAATCTCTCGCGCAAGTATCCAATCAATGCACTAAGACCGCACCCGTGACTGCCGGAAATGGCACGCCAGCTTTTTTCAATCGCAGCTTGTATAATTGTTTCTTGAAACCTCTCTGAACACTACGGTCTGTGGCGAACAAATACGAAACGGCGGCGTCACAATGGTAGACAAAAATGCATATATAAATATATATATATATACAACAGTCCCCTGAAAAATATATAGGGCCACCCATTTTTGCCACATTTCACGCATTTATTAAAACCAATCGTGGCAAATATCACAGTGATGCATGCTCACAGAGTAACAGCGGAGACTTCCATCGACATTTGGGGTCTCGGATTACTTTGAATCACGAGATTTTCCACATTGGCACAGCTACACCGCGAACAAATTATAATGCCCCTAGCAAGATACATGTCTTAACGAGTAAATTAAGCGGATTAAAGGGCGTTTGGATTCATTTCACGGCTCGACAGAAAAAAAGGCAGACCTCTTACTAGAAGTGTTTTCTTTGTTAAAAACGATAGGCTTAGGCTGGCGCCTCATGAGTGACGAAAAGGCCCATATTAGGGCTTATAAGGACGTCGGCCTCTCTAATCGCGAAATACCCCGTCGATTGGGGAGTTGTCCCAACGTAGTGAAAAACTTTGTTAATCTATGTAAACATTACGCCGTAAAAATAGTTTCCGGGCGTCCAAATGCCATTTCGGAACGAAGCAAGCGTGCAAGTCTGAAAAAAAAGCGTGCAAACTTCGGCTGAGGGCAATTGCGGCGGGCGACCAACGTGCAAACGAACGTGCGAAATGTGCAATACTTCCTCAAAAAGACACATTGGTTTTATGAGAAAAGCACAAGGAAAAACAACGACTGACCGCTGACCGATGAAAACTCGTCTTGACTTCGCCCACGATACGATGTCATGGACCACTGAGTGCCCACGATACGATGTCATGGACCACTGAGTGCCCACGATACGATGTCATGGACCACTGAGTGCCCACGATACGATGTCATGGACCACTGAGTGCCCACGATACGATGTCATGGACCATTGAGTGACACAGAGTGCTCTTTTCAGATGAAAAAAGTTTAACTTTGATGAACCGGGTCGATGTAACTATTATTTGCATGATGTCCGCAAGGAAGAACGAATTTTGTCACGCCCCGATTCACACCGCCAGGCTGATCGAAGCTGGTTCGACCAACGTCACATGAGGTTCTACGCTGGCCTGCAGTCTCACCTGATCTTAATATCATCCAGAATGTGTGGAGCTGGCTCGCACGATAAGTTTACACCGATGAAAAAAAATTCAAGGCTTGGTACGAGCTCTTGCAGGACGTCATCCAAAATTGTTCAACACTATACCAAAGCGCAATTTTGAGGTTATCCGACTTAACGGGAAGTTTACAAGTATTAAGTATAGTTGCTGGGTGCCGTGAAATAAGCCCAAACGCCGTAATCCGCTTAATTCACTCGTTAAGACATGTATCTTGCTAGTGGCATTGTAATTTTTTCCGCGGTGTGTAGCTGCGCCAAATGTAGAAATTTCGTGGTTCAAAGTAATCCGAGACCCCAAATGTCAATGGAAGTCTCCGCTGTTACTCTGTGAGCATGTATCACTGTGATCTTTACACGATTGGTTATAATAGATGCGTGAAATGTGGCAAAAATGGGTGGCCCTATATTTTCAGGTACTGTAAGTTGTATATATATATATATATATATATATATATATATATATATTGGAAGAATGGGTGATGATAAATAAGTTTTTATGTGTTCAGTTTCGACTTTTTTAGCATCGATAATATCAGAGCGGTTAACAAGTACTTAACTAGGTTTTGTTTAAAAGGGTCACTTGTCGCGGCAAGCTACCATCGCGCTCTACCTGTTCGTCAGACAAGTTCTGCTCATGTATAGATGTAACACTTGCCTGATGTACGGAATCAACGACCGAGAACGAATTAGATGTACCCAGCTTGTTTCAAGAGCTCGGAATAAAACGGTTTGAACGTTCTCTTCGCTTAGGCAACTAAGGTTTAATGGGATAAAATGTTTCTTGCATAATGTAAGTGCCACTAAAGGTTGCGGCGGAGGCCGTGATGTCTGCACATGATGCCTGAAACATAGCTTACGCAACGTAGCCCAACTGCTGAAAATCCAAAGTGTCCGAACACGAAAGCAAGTTCGGGAGGTAAAGCAATCTCTGTATCAAACAGGATTACTTAGCAATTTAGAAAATAAACGCTTGGTCCAGCATGGATATCTTACATAATTTACAGGAGCCCTGGAACAAAAATGCATAATGCACACCTTCTGGTGAGGGTAGTGCGGGACTCTCAAACGCACTAAAAAGCCGGTGGTACCTTAACTTTCGTGACTGGGATATTTGGGGTATGACTTCAGTGTATACAGGAAACCGCTGGTCTGGTCATCAATCTTCAGTCTGCTAGCGACGCTCCATGCGTTGCCGGACTCTCTCCCGTTAATTCAATTTTCGCTCTCATAACGACCACCACAAAATCAGAGCCCGCGTCCCAACTCTTTTTCAAGGTTCAGAGTAGACCTCTGGTCGTACAGCTCTGCATGTTTGGTTGTCTCGTATCGGGCGGTCTGCCTCGTGCCATCGAGAACCCTGCAGGTGAAAAGCATGTGATCCACGTCATCGGTCTCGCCACTAGACCTATGTGTCTACCTTAGTCTTCCCGATCTTCACCGTATAGGCTTGGAAGCTGCCATGACCGGTGTGAACTTGGGTTAAGTAGTACGTAGTTTCCGCGTACTCGCATCGTATAATTTCATGAGACCTGGGATTATTAACCTCGTCCACGATCCTGATGCCTTTCGTCCCGCTCTAGTCCGGGACTCAGCTTTCCAACTCCTCAGAGTCTTCTTTTAAGCATCGTTTTTTCTAAGTGCCTGATCCCGCTATAAAAATATTTTCTTCTCTATTCGTTTTGGCTAAAGTATCATGCGGACAATTAACAGCACAGCGTTCTGGCGACTCTTACGGCCGACCCCCTCTGCGCATTGCTTAGCTTTTTTTTTATTCTTCTTGGTCTTCAGTGCAGCTAGTCCTTACACTGACGAGCCTTAGAGCAGAATTGAGTCAGCAACTGATGCTAAAACACAGCACTTTTTCTCCGAGGGCCTCTTTTCTCCTGGCATTAGCATGCTATGCTGGTCTTGGCCGTTAAATAATTAACGTGGGCTGTACAGCTCAAGTTATTGTCAAGGATTACACCAAGTTTTCCGGTACCAACATTATGTGGTGAGACTTCATCTACCGTTAGCGCCCTATCACCAAGACGTCGTTTGCTCGACACTCCAACGGCTGCGCATACCTTGCAGTGACTCGCCAGATCGCCAGGTCTTCGGCATAGGCGACGAAAACCCCACCAAGCGTGCTTATCTCTACTCTGCTTATACGCTAGGTTCCATAGCGTCCTCCTTAAAAAATGTTTTTAATTCTAGGTTCCATAGCGTAGATTCCTTAGCACGGAACGTTTTGGTACATCTGCAGTCATTGCGTACTATCTGCTATCGTAACTTACAGTTCGCGTAGCCAGGTACGAGGCTATCAGACGCCGAAAGTACTCTGCAACGACTTTTCTCTCCGGCGCATTCAGGGTCACCTTCCAGTTCGCGCTGTTAAACGCATGCTTAACGTTCGGCAATATAGAAGGCTTGATTGTGAGCTCTGGGGCTTTCCTGTTTCTCCTCCTCTGCCTTAGTGAGTATGGTCTGGAGCGTTGACCCCCCTTCTTACGGAACCCGTGATGAAATCAAAAATCGCCTTCGGGAAATCGTGCGTTTTTTTATCAATGTGTAAGACAAAGATGCTCATAAAATGACCACTCTTTGCCGCTGCTGCGGCATATCCTACGACAACCGAGCTTAAACAATAAGATCGTGGGAGCTGTTACTCGAGAGCAAACTGCACCTATTACGTAGACGTAGTTCAAACATTCAGCTCGGCCGACAAAGGTAGATAAACACATAATTATTCTAGCTAGCCGATCATACCTGCTGGCTGGTGAGAGCGACCTATAGAAAACAACGGCGTGTTCTCCGCGCTCCTTGTTTTATTGTCGGTCGGAAACTGGTCAAGTTCTGAATACGGTTCTGTAATGTGCTGGGTAATTGTCAAGATAGTAATTGCCAGGAGCCAGGATTTAGTTCCCGGAAATAACTGTAACTGGACCACTTGTATTTGTCTGTAGTGCAATAACGTTTTGAAGCCTCTTAAAGAGAAAAGTGATTACTGCAAACAGGTTGAACTTAAATTTTGAAGTTGTTGTGTTTATATTATTTATTAACACCCGTGCTGGGTAAGTGTGTTTATGTTACATCACAGTTTTTCGACACAACAATCGATCTAGCGTTTTGCCAGTTCTGCTATGGACCGAACCGCCGGACAAACCGCGGCGTGGTATTTATCACATTTACTCCAGCATTCTTTGCATCGACATTGGTCTTGTGGTTCATGGAAGCCCTCCACGTTGCATAGAACGTAATGAAATCCGTGGGCTGCAAAGGCGGTTGTTAAATGCCGATCTTTCACCCCGCTAGTCCTCCACCCAGTGCTTCTCATTGCTGCTGTTCCATAAATTCCTATGTCTACCTCGCTAATTTTGGTTCGCCAGTTTCGCATATAAACGTCAAAAGCGCACGTTTTCTTTAGATTCCATCGTTTTTGTAGCTCCTCTGTCAGCAGTGGGCCACCTTCCAACACGTGGACCACCCTATTTCTGCATGTATTTGAAAGCGCAAAAATTCTCTTTAGAAAGAAAAACCTTACCCCATCAATTAACCGCAATTCGTCTACTCCCACCTTTTCCCATATTAGTGAAATGCCATATGTGGCGATGGGTGCTATCTGTATCCCAATAAGAGCTACTGCTGCGTCGACCAAAAACATGTTGTGTTTATATATATATATATATATATATATATATATACCTATATATATATATGGTCAAAGAAGGAAGACTTCGACAGTTTGCGTGTTCTCCTATGGTACTCGCTAGATCTAGTTAAACGATTTCAGCTACTAACAGTACGTAGTAATACGACAAGTGAACACAATCAGGCGCATAGAGTATACCAAGCAACACGGTGCCTGTTGAACATAGTTTATTGAACATGCAATATGACACGGGTACATTCACAGCATGCTGAATGGCGCAATCCATGCGGATCTCCCTGAGGAACTTTGGCAATAACAGGTTAGCGAGGCATACTTAGTTACGTATATACATGTAGCCACATGCGCGCCGGCAGATACACGACAGTTCACGTGCAACGAGAGCGCACCGATATCGCTGTATGGCCTTCACGTAAACGATCCTATCAGGTAAAGGGCGCAATCCACAGTTGTTCTTCCAACGATAAATGGGGTAGACGGTAAATTTGTACGATTCCGGTTGTCTACTACTCGAAAGGCTTCATATTAGTTAAGCGTGACCGATAATCTATGGATGGTTTTTATACCTGGCCGACACTTTTCGCTCCTCGTCAGCCGATTGTGACGATTTCGGCCGACATTCAACTCCGAAAGAAATCATGAGTGCGGTGATGATTAGGGGCGACTGTGTGTCTATATGCAGCGAATAGCACTGCTGCTGCTGCTGATATAAATAATTGCGCAAAACAGCAGCACAAATACGACGTAGGCAAGCGCCATAGAGATGGATCAAGATCATAGATATGGATATAGCCCAGTAGAGGTACAAGATTGGCACTACAGCATTACACGTGCAGTGACCTTCAAGCGTTCGGTTGTTCGGTACAGACAGACTTATCTGGCGACGCCATCTAACGCTGCTGGATGAACTGGCTCGAAATAGTCTCGAAACAAGTGACCTCCAATGTGATGATTGCAAGGGGAAAAAGGTGCGTCTATGTTGGCACGTTGACGCCAGGACAATTTAACTGGATGCTTTCTTCTTCGATGCCTTTTTGGCAGCCGAAGCAGCAGACGCCTTTACCTCGAAGAAATCGTGAATATTCCCATGTTGAGCAGCAGCAGCAGCGGCGGTGGCCGGTGGGGTACCTCGAGCAATGCCGTGCGCTAGGTGATCAGGAAACGAGTGCTGTTGGCCGTGCACAGTGCTTTCCTGAACAGGCGTGTGAACTTGACCTAGAAGTTGTCCTAGAGCGTGGGGCGCATTGTGGTACGCCGATACCGGCACGGATTGGCTAACAGAGTGTTGCGTCTGGTGTTGTAGTTGTAGTTGTTGTTGCTGCTGCTGCTGCTGTTGTTGTTGTTGTTGGTGGTGGAGATGATGATGTGCCTGGTTGGCAGAGTGAACCGCCTGCTGGCCGGCGGCAGCGTAAGGCAAACCAGAGGATGCGGTTAACGCGTGACCAAAACCTGGATGACCGTAAGCCGACTCAGTCTGATGACCGAGAGCGTTTCCTGCATAGGCATGTCCGTATGTAGACGCGCCATGCGCCGCGATCTGCGTCAGACCGAGATGGGCCGGAGAGGCGTACTTGTGGGCAATTGGCTGTGCTACGCTGGCTGACTGCACGACGGACGGACGCTGTGAGACTGTGTGTCGGTGAGCTTGGTCCGCCTTAAGGAATTCTGCGCTAGGCCCATATGAGACGGCGGGCCCGGCGGCTGCGGCGGGAACGAATTCGAATTTGACATTTGGACCTGTTGTGTACTTATCATCCGCTGGCGTTGCTTTGGCATACTGCTGTTGCTGCGGGTGCTGCTGCTCCTGATGCTGTTGTTGCTGGTGCGGATCGGTGACGTAGCGAACGTGATCAGACACGGGGTAGCCAAACTTGCCGTCCGCCTCCTCGGCCTTTTGGTACTTCGGCGAAGGCGTGTACTGGTACGCGGCGCCCGATTGAGGAACATAGGCTACGGGCTGACTTTCGTACGCACCGCCACTCGGTGACGATTGCACAGCATACTGGGGCACGTACTGAACCACCTGGTTCCCTTGCGGGCCCTGATCGTATTGCGGGGCCTGATCGTATTGTGGGGCCTGGCCGTACTGCGAGCCCTGTCCATACTGGCTGTGTCGTTCGACGCTCACGTATTGAACCTTTTGTTCGGCGTCAGCAACAGGATGCTTCTGAGAGTGGCTTGGCTGATAACCCCTGTACTTAGTCGGCTGCGGACTTTCCTGGTACGCTGGGTACTTGTCGTCCTGTCGTACTACGTAGCCCTGGTATTTTTCAGCGACCGGCGCCGACACGGCGTACGGCTGGTGGTAGTTTCCGGCAGCCGGAGCTGGCGCGTATGGCTGGTATTCCTGCTGTTGAGGCTGGTGTTGGTACTTCTCCGACGACTGATATTCCTGCTGCTGCTGAGGCTGGTGTTGGTACTTTTCCGGCGACTGGTATTCCTGTTGCTGCTGCTGAGGCTGGAGTTGGTACTTTTCCGGCGACTGGTATTCCTGCTGCTGCTGCTGCTGAGGCTGGAGTTGGTACTTCTCCGGCGGCTGGTATCCCTGGTACTTGTCCTGTTGAGGCAGTTGGTATTGGTACTTTGACGCTTCGTCGGCTGGTACGTATTTGATGACTTGTTCCTGCTCGGGCACCTGTTGGTACTGCTGTTGGTACTTGGCCGCCTCCTCCTGACTCACGTACCGTACTTCGGTCTGTGGCTCGGCGTCGCTTTGGCCGTCGACCGCGTATCTATACTTGATGTCCGGCTGGGCTGCTGCAGCAGCAGCACCTGTAACTGCACCCCCAGCACTCGCATGGTATTGAGGCTGAGCCGCCTTGTCGGCACCATTGTGGTGGTGGTATCCATGGTATCCGTTCGCCGAATCGAAGGCTTGCTCGTTTTTGTACACTAGCTGGCTGGGCGCGGGTGCCACGCGCTGAGATTGGGGACCGCGGACGTGCACGCTGCTTCGTGCCTGAGTGTCGTACCCGCCGCCGCCGTTCGAACCGCTGGGCCCATGCGTGATCTGGAAGTTGTACTCGTATGCGCTGGCCAGCGACGAAACACAAACAACGTAGACGATCACTAACGCCGACACGTAACAATGCTGTGGAGACTTCATGGTGTCGTGACACGTTCACGTCACGGCACAGTGACACAGGCACAAGTTAACGAGCGCACGAGTGCACAACACATGCACAGACAGGCTAAGCAAGTTACGGACGCACACTTAGACAGGACAAGGCAACGATAAAAACAACAACCGCAACAACAACAACAATAACAACAACCAGTAGCAAGTGGCACGATGATGATGATGACAAGAACTACAACAACGGTATGCTAAGATAACTAAGTGCGTGTCTAGTGAGATAAACAAGTAACAATTTAACAACAACAATAACAAAAACACAACATTGACGACGACGACGACAACACACAACGACAACACAACGACAAAGACGACGACAAGGAGAAGAACAAGTTGTGCGATTCCGCACGCCGGTCGAACAACGTTCTTGTCTCGGCCCGTCGCTAACCGGGCCTTATAACAGCCGCGCGCAGCGGTGACTCGGCTCGCCGGCGGCGGTCTTCTCGCCAGCGGTCGAATAGAGTGGGCGCCTGCCCGCCAGGTAAGGGATTCATTCACGCAGATGCTGAAATTGGCCGCGTACCGCCCATAGTAGCCCATGTAGCTGCTGCTGATGCAGCAGCAGCGGCGGCGGTGGCGGCGACGGCTGGTAGCGTTGGTAAACGGCGCGGCTGTGGACGGAACGGCGGCAGGAGACTGAGCAGCCGACAGCAACCGTCGCCACGGATCGTCCAATACCGGAGAACAACTGCTATTGTCTGCCCCCCAGAGACCTCTGCTGTCACCGACCAGGCGAGTGTCGAGCCTGTTGAGCGCCTCAGATGCGTACGCAAGGTCCACCGCCAACTAGTTGACTGGCTACTTGATTTGTGCTGATTTTCAAAGTCCAGAATCTTGAGGCTCTGCTGCCAGATCTGCTGCGACGCACGATGTCGGCCCGCGGCTTCGATGACGTTCCAAAATATCATCGAGACTACGAGACAAGTGGGCGGAGTGGGAAGAAATCTAGGTTTAGCGGGCCTGTGAGTCCCACAGACGCAGTCACACAGAGGTTGCTAGTACAGCAACGCCTGTGTGACTGCGTGTGACACAGCACGCTACAGTAGAAAATAGAGGCCCGGCAGGACAGGCCACAAAAAACTGGCGACAGGTTTGAACATAGAAGAACGCTAGTTCTAGAATTCTATTAAACAGGCTCATTAACCTGCAGAGTGGCATTTACGGTCGCAGCACGATTTTATGTAACTACCAAAAATGCTTTTCGGGTCAGGCATGATGCGCGTGAGGCAAGAGGTTACAGAATATTGAGCTGTAATATGCTAGAGCAGCAACGCTCTTCTTGATACTATAAGTAAGCAGTGACTGTGTCTGGTACAAGGCTCACACAAACTTCGAGTAATAACACGCAGGCTTTCCGACTTACATCATGACATTCTCGAGGCACCCCCTTTTCTTGAAAAAGATTTTTTAAATAAGGTATCCTTGGCGCACGTCTTAACATACCAATCCCGTTTGCAGTGTTTGTGTCACATTTTTGTGCCCTGCTGGTAGAAAACACCAGGGTAGGACATTGTGCATTAATTTGCAGTAGTTAATATGTGCCCTTATTACAAATTGTATCAAAATTAAATATTGGGATGAGTCAGAACCTGACTATCTGAATGCTGTTAGGATGAACTATTATAACGCGTTAGCATAATGATAAGAGCCCTAAAAATAAATAACTAATTAATTTCTAATAGATATATCATTTTATGAGGTAATTATACTCTGCATGCACAGCACGTTTTGCGTTTTATAAACGTTAGACAAGAATTAGCTTGGCTGAGAAATAGACTACTGTATGTTTGTGTATAAACCAGAGTGCTTATCTCGTTAGTGCAATCGTAGTCTCCATGCGGCGGCCTCTACTATTCGATATAATTATATTGTTGTGCGCCATGCAGATGTATATATATATATATATATATATATATCGCACGACGTACACAGCAGCTGTGCAAGTCTTTTGTAGGCAGGCTCTCTGGGACCTAAGAGCAGATGAACTAGCTTTAAGATGCCCGTCTGTCAACCTTCGGACGGAGGCCCTACCAATCAGCAGAGCAGATAACCTAAGCAAGTGAAACCAGCAATGGAATGCAATTCAGTCGGGCTATCCTGAAAACCGGACAAAATCTATCTCCCTGATCTCTAGCTACTGCCTCGAAATCTAAGACTGGATGTCCCCTGGCATGTCAAGCCCTTGTAGAGGCTCTACTCAAGAACTATGAGGTCTGATCTATGATGAGAATAATCGCAGAATTTGTCTAGGAGGCGAAAATAACTCCGCACAAAGTCAAGCAGCCTTGACGGCAAGTTGAGTGATAAAGCATGCGAAGTAATCTCGAGAAGACAGTATCGACACCGCATCATGTATTTAACCAGATATTCTCTCAACGAATATATATATATATGTACATACGTATTTAAATATACACATGTTTATGTATAGATCTGGATCTGGACTGCACATTCAACGCTGTGTTAATTTCAGTTGTGCAAAGCTATTTTATGCCTTCACCGGCAGCGTCCTTCGCGTTCTTGCTTTGGACGAACCCCGCGATGGTGTTTTTTGGTGATTCAGAGTCGCGTCGCATAAAATGGCATGACCGTCGTCATATGAATAGCAACCCTTTCAAGGTTACTGGATTGTAGAGCAAAATGTATATTCAACCGAATAGGATCGAGCACGTACAACGGAACAGAATTGAGTCCCTTGTTATCCCGACAAGAGAATCAGAGTCATAATAATAATCCTTTAACCCGTCTAGCTATTAATTTTTTAACGCGCTGACAACTAGACGCGGGTAATGGGCTAAGATACCTGTGGCACGATAACGTCTATTATGCACCCATCGCCATCGCGTTCTCGTCACTGGATTTATATAGGCTTTCTCCAGCAGAAGTATGTAGCAGCAGCAGGACAATGACAATCACGTCCAACAAATACAACCGGCAAGGCCGGGGCTCGAACTTGCGATTGTCAGTTTGTTACTCATGGTTGCCATAGCAACGGCCCCATTTTGAACGGTGTGTTAGGCGTCATCGCCACAATTATTATTATTATTATTATTAATCTTATTCTTCTAGCTCAACCAGAAACATGCTGTATACTGACATCCGCCTAGCGCGATTAGCTGTCCGCGATACGCTGGTCTGAAGCAGCCCTTTGATTTATACGATCGTGGCTAAACGATTAGAGTGCTCATACTTATGACAGTAATAACTTTTTTTTCACCATCAATTAGGTGTAACAAAAACAGGTTTTAACTCAGTCATGTGTATTTGAAGCCTATATTATCCGTTTGAGTATATATTTATATATATATATATATATATACGTACACACATATATATATATATATATATATATATATATAGTGTTTCTACGTTTCTACGGGGACCTTATCTGTCACTGTTAATGTCACTTTACGTGCTCCATATCCTGCTCTTTTACTGTCTTTCTTTCTCTCGCGCGCTGTCCGCCTTACTTTCTTACATCGGCTGCAGTAGTGTTCCTGCCCATTGAGCAGCATTTAATGTTTGTCTTAACCCCTGGGTAGTCTTGCGCATAACAGGGCAAGTGTAGGGCTCATTATTGTACGTGTATATATATATACACCAAATTAGCACAACACTCGCCCATTGAGCAGCATTTAATGTGTTTGCCTTAACCTTTCGTAGCCTTTGCATAAAAGGGGGCAGGTGTGGAACTAATATTTATGCAGATATATATATATATATATATATATATATATGTGTTTACAAGTATATGTATAAACATATATAAATATACATACGTACGTAGAGAAATGCATACATAAACATATCTATTTCTTGCCATGCCTTCATAAATTGCCAGGCAATGTTATTGCCGCTTTTTCTGCAAAGGCGACATGCAATTGCGGCAATGCAATGCTGGTTCTAGCACAGGTACTAGAGGAAAAAAACAGTAGTGTTACTGAAAGGCTGTGATCGGGCGGTCTATTAGTGTGGCTATCTGTTAGCGTCCCTCTAGCAGAGCCCGACCTTGAGAGCAGTCATCGAAACCCCGGGAATTCTTCTCTTCGTTAGAGTCCGATTGATTCCGAAGAGGTTCTTCAGGCTCCTCCCGGCGGCCCTTTACGTGGGTCTGGGCCCTGACCGCCGAGTAAGCATAAATATGTGCGATCACTTTGCAGTCAGTTGTCGTGCTCTTTTATTGGTAATGGTGCTGCTACTACTAGTAAAGTTTTCGGGCTGTCCCTTAGCCAAGATTTAACGTCCACGAAACTGTTTTTCACATTGCTTCATAGACGGACCCCCATAAATACAAATGTGCAACGGTGGGGCTCGAACCCGCGCACTTATGCGTCTCCTCCAGTTGCGAGGCGGAGACTTAATCCACCACACCACCGGGCTTGACGGTGCTGCTACTACTACTGCTACTTTTACTACTGGAAAGCGATGGCTTAACGGGGACCGGGGGTAAACGCGCAGCTCAGCCTCAGGGGCAAGACGAACAACGAAATCATGATGTCGGCTGTCCCCTGTCAATTCAGTTCACTGACTACAACCACTGTTGTCTATCTGTTGTTGTCTGTGATACGGCGCGCCATCGCTGTGGTTCCTGCCTTTGCTAGCTAGCCCCGCGGTTCGACTGACTACGCACTGGCGAGAAATGTTCACACGCTCACACGGGCACTACAAAACTGAAAAGACGACGACGCGACTCAAGCGTCTCCTATCTTCCCCTCCTACCCGACCCGAGTGATCATCTGTTTTCCGAACGCGCCTTAATGCGCACGTGAGCTTGGTCGTTTGGTTGGAAGAACTCTTCCATATATATATATATATATATATATATATATATATGTGTATATATATACATATGGAAGTTATATATAGTAGTGAAAAAGTATGTGATATATATATATATATATATATATATATATATATATTTATATCACATACTTTTTTCACTACTTCTGTGTGCTGTGTACGCTACTTAATGAAAGCCAGCTTTGCTTTTCGGCTTCGGTCTGTTTCAGGCCGTCCAAGGATCGTCATTGTGTTTTGTAGGCCCGTTCTGAGTGAGTTGTTCTAGTTGTTGTTGTTGTTGTAGATGTTACAAATAGCTCCCTACACAGAAGCTATTCTAAGAGATGCCTTCAGGCGATTGAGCCAATACATTCAGTATTCTACTCTTCAACTTAAATTAGCGATTTTCTTAGACATGTCACGGTATGCTTAGCGCAAGGCTGCGACATGCGTTTATCTACGCAGTTACACGAAATAACGCATTCCTCATCAATGGAAACAAGTACGTGAGCTGTAGAAAAAGACCGGCTGGTTATGCAGACTTACATACTATTAGCGTCGTTTTGAATCTAAATAGTAATTATTTTTGTTACTTATAGGTGAAGCCGTTTTGAATTGATTATAATTAACTTAACTTACTAGTGTATGGCTCGTAAGGACTGTAATCTCACGTACAATCCTATGTGTCGTAGGCGCATGATATTTCGCATCTAGGAATCATTAGGCATCGCAGGCTAGGAAAGCTCTACGACGAGCCATGATGACAACAACATTACAATGTTATTTCAATTGCGAGGTAAATCACAATTTAGCCTGTAGACATCGACGCATTTTTTCACGCATACAACACTTAGTTTATTATTTAGCCAAATCAGTTACACCGGACTTTCGATTAGGATGTGCTCGCTTACGCCTGGCCAGAAATAGCGATCGGCTCTCTAGGAAGTGAAATGTACGAGACCGAGCAGCAGACTGGCTGGCTGGCACCTTTTGGGCGTTGCATATCGCAGCTATTTATAAATCAAATTTGCTTTTTTTCGCAACGCCGAGCAATAACAGCAACGTTACTGGACGTTGGTACGGATTCACGTACCTAACTGTACATGTGTGATGCGCCATCAAGCAAATAACAGGTAGTAGAACTGACGTTTATTTACGAAATTCATACTCCAGGAAATACTTTGAAATCGGGATACGCACGACGAGCTCATACGTCGTATTAGGGCCGTTTTTTTCTAGAAGACCCGAGTCAAGCACTCTTTTAGTGGCATGATCTGTTGTAGCCCCAAACTTTGCCTAATATATCCTCGCTATCTTCGTCATAAGCATTTAGTTCTTCTGGGTGTGACGAAACGGGAGATGCTTGTTCGTCTTGAAGTTGAATCTCGACGATTTGAGTTGACTGTATCTCTATTCACGCAGGTTTGTGAGTCATGTTGACTCAACCTTAGAACTCTTTCTTCGCTGATTACCCTTGTGGATGTCTGCACGAACTCACCCGAACGCTTAGAACCTCTAGGTTGTTTGGATCTGTCTGCATTACTATACACCTGGAAGTGTGTTTGTCGTGATTCGAATAGCTTCCTGTCGATACAGCGACGAGATGAACCGCCAATGGCGACCACCTCACACTTCATAACGTAGCTTCGTTGAATTTGAATACGTTCTGTAAGCGATATACTAGATCACATATACTCACGCTAAATTGGGCCGGTACTAACGGCTCACCCATATGGACGCTTGTATTCGACCTTAGAGTGGATTTATTATTATTATTATTATTATTATTATTATTATTATTATTATTATTATTATTATTATTATTATTATTATTATTATTATTATCGCAATATTTTTTCCAAACGGTTCTTATTTATTTTGCTGTCGAAGCCAGCACAGTAGATGTACAGGTTGTACTCCTTATATATATACATTTTTTAAAAGATTTTCTGTAAGGCTATTGCCCGTGTGCGATTTTTCATGTCATGGCTAATTTTAATCCTCTCCGGCATTTACCTTGTCTAAGTTGGGAACCATGCAAACCAATTAAAGAGTGGCCGGTCTGGGTCTCGAACCCAGTCCTTCCGAATGCAAGGCAAAGACTTTGCCACTAAGCCATCTTGCTCAGCTATTATATTTTTTTTTTACGCATATATATATACATCAGTTCCTCCAGTGAGCGTATTATTGCTATTATTATAATTTTTATGATTATTGTTTTGAGTTTCAGTCAACGGTCGTACGTGCACGTGTAATGTATGAACATGTGCGCCCTCCTAATAGGTGTTTAAATGTAACAGGCTGAATCAAAATCGAACGACAGAGCGCACGTTCATATCATGTGGGCCAAGTGAACACCAATAATAAATTGCTTGCTCCATATATATTTATATTAATATATACATAGTACACAAGATAATACTATATCATTTAGTTGTAGAGACAAACATACATCTTTATACATTAGACGTCTGTTCTTTATCACTCGTACGCGACCATTAGCAACAGCTGTCAAAGACCCTGTCAGCTCTTGGAAATTGTTGGACAAGATACTTATTTTCACGACAAGCACAAGAAGACATTTTCTGTTACCGACTAGGCTGAAAGGAGTCTTTCTCTGTCTCGAGGTGGAGTAGATCAGCCGCGAGGTGTTTCGGTCTCAAAGCAGCACGAATCAATTAAATAAACAAACTTGTTTGTATGAGGCTGTCTGACTTCCTTCTGGAGTCGAGAACCGTTAGTACTAACAGTAACGGCATCGCGGCGAGCAAAGAAAGCTAAGACTGCTGCACACGTCACTGAATGGGTAGAGTGAGCAAGGCTCTCGTGAAACCATGAAAGGCGATCTTCTACAACTATACAAATTAAGGTAGTGCTGGCTGACACCAAACCGGCAGCAACCGAAAAACGTCGATTTAAGCTGCGTCTTGAAAGATTAGTTCTACTAACCATATATACGCATCCATAAGTGTATATATATATATATATATATATATATATATATATATATATATATAACGGTTTCGGATTGATGGCAGAAATGCCAAATTGTCGTCACGTTAGTGCTAGTCGATAACGAACATACCAATACCAACTAATGGTGGTCATCTTCGGGTGTAAGGAGACTTAGTTTAACTGCTTCCTGCGCAAGTCACCTCAACTGGTTCAACAAGACAGCTCAAGTAATTAAGAGAACTCAAGTAGTCGAGCGAAACAGCTCTACTAGTACATTCTTAATTTGTACATATATATTTGTTTATTGTTTAATTTTAGAGTTAGGATTCCTAATGATGTAAGGACTCTCTACTCTATCGAACTACTTGATATTGGTGCCGCGTAAAGTCAGATTACGCAGATTAACTACAACTATAGAAGCAATGCAACAACGACGACAACACTAACAACAACTGCAACAAAACCATCATCGCCCAAAAAGCACAAAATCACTGGCTTGACAAACGGATGACGAATAAAAACGTGCAAATAACGGGTCAGTACCATTTGTGCTACTAAGCGCGATCTACAAAATTCCGCGCCTTGTCGATGCGACAGATACGCATTGCATCTCTTAAGTATGCTTAGTTGTAAGGTTAACTTATTTATCCAATTTTTAAGTTAGGTAATGAAATAAATTACTGCTCAGAAAAAAAATATGGTTGCAAAGAATGAAACTGTTGGGAGAATAATGAGCAGTTTTTATTTATTTGATCCGGTCTATACGTTCATAAGAATAGTATACCGCCTACATATTATAAGCAAATAAAATAATCATTTGTTATAATATTTAGAAAAAAATAAGAGTTGGCGTTTGGGGATCCGCAACAATATATAAATCGGTTTTGGTGATATCAACGAACTTAGCCATTTTGCAGCGTGCTTATCGTTGAGATTAGCCTTGTTCTGATCTTACCGAGATTTATCTTAGGGGGAGACTTATCAACACGTTCTTTTTTAACGAATGGTTCGATTTTTCTAGTTTTTAACCCCAAATCGGCACACCTTGAAAATAACCACTTCAAAAGAGATATATGACAATACGCTATTGACTAGCTTCCTTAAAACGCTATATATATATATATATATATATATAAATATAAATATATATATTTATATATATATATATATATATATATATATATATATATATATATATATATATATAATATAAATATATATATTTATATATATATATATATATATATATATATATATATATATATATACTTATATCGATTTTCTGTCCGCCACTTCGGGCGGAATCTTCCTAAGACGCTCGATTTTCCAGCTGACACGTGTCGGGAGATTGCAGGTCGATCTTCCCCTTGTCTCCTATCGCGTTTTCGGCTTGCTATTTGTTCGTTGTGTGCTGATCGATTTTACGGGGTCGAAGCTGATCGCCTTGTAACGTTACAATTACTGCTGCTGCTGCTACAAACACTACGATTCGAGCAACAGCGTAGTCCTTCGGACGAAAAGTAGATAGTCTCTCTACTCTGGAGGTAGTTTTCCGGGCGCTGCAGCTGCATTTGCTGCCGACGGCGATGTGCCAGCCACAATAAGGCTGCCCCGTTACACAGGCTACTGAACACCGTCTCACGGCATCGGCACGGGGCAGCTTTAAAGTCGCGGACAAAATCGCATTATCGCAGCAGTAGGGACGCCGGCGGTCGAAGAAGCAGCAGCGGTAGCCACTGTAACAGGCAAGGTTTGGCCTCATTACGTTGCATTACTGCTCTACATACATGGCTAGTGGTTGGCCAGTGGAACTCAGAGGGTCTCTCTCGTGTCTCTACAGGATGATGATGATGATGATGTTACTACTACCTCGTCGTGTCCGAGAACTTCTGCGTCTTCGAATGTCTCCCCTGTAGCCTGATCTATATTCCAGAATTCGCACAACAAACTTTAATGTTAGTACAACTCGGCGAAAAAAAATTTCCCAAAAGAACGAGGGCGGAAATGTCTTCTAAAATTGATTTTTTTTTAGCGTGGAAGCCACAGTATATGATTTGCAAAAAGTTTAATTTCCTAAGAATTATTTTTAATACAACATTTGTTCTTGAGAACTATCTGCAATACAACATAGAGCGCAATTCAGCAAAATGCAAACTTTTCTTCCAGACGCGCAGGTGTTCTTATTTTGTCGATAGGATGACTCTCGAAATTGCAGATTTAGTGAAGATATGCCAATATAAACGGGCTCGATGCAACTAGATTTGGTAATTTTGTTCTTACTTCAAAAGAAGACATTTTCCCCTCTCGTTCCATGAAAAAAATACGTTTGCCGAGTTGTAAAAGGCCTCAATATTTGCTGGACGAATCCTAGAAGACCCTGTATATAAAAATCAAAGTTTCACATTTAAAGCATTTAGAAGCTGCTAGAGAAGAGATCGACGCCGTATCCTTTAAGGTGTTTCAAACTTTATTGAGATGTCTCCTGAACGGAAGCCTGCAACTTGTAGTGACATTTATATATATCGGCACGTCTAATGCTGTATTTATAATATTGCATACCTCAATCCTATGGTGGCACTTAGGAGGTATCATTGCGATACCAACGAGTTCGTGCAGTGCTCAAAATATAGGTAGCAAAGAAACTGGTGCAAATTGCCTTCTCCAGGAGTTAATTCAGTCAATCTTCTGGGTAAATTTGAACGCAATCCTTTCATTTAACGTTGTTTAACGATTATCTGTTTTATTAAATTTTCTAAAGTTAATCTGGGCTGGGTATGTCAATATGTGGCACTAGTGAATTTTAAATTAATTAGTGAACATTCTGGGGAACTTGGCGTTTCATTGAATGCAAGAACTGGTTAATTAAGCAGCTAATCGTAACAACATTAGGTGAAAGGATTGCAATATTCTAACTAGTTTTACAGAATTTAGCTTGCATTGTCCGCCGACAAGCTCTGTAACTTTGAAGTCGAGGTTCACGCAAGCACGCTTTGTGTTACTCCGCCTATGACTAACGTGATGAAACCAAGCTCACTTCTGTGCTACATGTTTCGCTTTAAAATGCCTCAAAGTGGTGCAATTTGCTTCAGAAGCTTCAGGCGTCGATCAAAGTGTTACATAGTTTGTCAGACACCAGAATGTTTCAACGTTGTTGTATCTGCATATCGACTAGTTTATATTCGCTGAAAATGTGTTTAGCGAATGGAATACGATTAGACGATCATATCGTTACCTACAAAAAGAACAAAGAGCTATTGCAGTTACTGCCAGACCGGCAGGCAGCTTTGTTTGGTGTATACCTGCATATGTAAATGCTTGCACTTATCCTAACACGCAACTATTACCTGTTTGAAACTTAACCAGTCCTAATTAGCTTTGAACACTGTCCATGTCCAAATAACATGTTGCCAGAGTAACCCCTAGACACAATCACAATGGTTTGGCTTCATTTAGTTCATATTTTTCACTAGTTTACATGTTGTACCTGCTACTGCATACTCTAACTAAGGCCAGGTCCGACTTTTGCGAACAACGACTCGCTGCCAGCAGAAAGCAGTATATTAAATAGTGAGTGTAGGGCTGACTAGAGCAAGTACTGCTACCAAATCCCGCAAACCCTCTCCGTACGCAATTGTCATTAGCGTATGTGTAGGAACGTATGCGATTGGTAAGTCTTCGAATCGGGGTGTTTAACCCGATTTTCCCGAACGTCTAGTATAGCTAAGTGAGGGAAATCCAGCTGCTCAATCATCATCTATCTGTTCGATGGTGATTTATCCTGAGACATGCCATTGTTTGGCGCAGGCCAAATAGACGAGCCATACACCTTTGTTTGTGTGTGTGCGTTATTGTTGTGGCGTTGGCCGTTGTTTATGCTCAACTAATTACTCGATGGTTATTTTGCGCTTGCTTATTTAGGCTCTTCTAACAAGCTAATAATCAGCCTTACATTTATATGGGTCACAGTGGGCACCCTATGCAGATGTGTGCATCGATTCCCGTATGCATGTGTGCATAAGCGCCTTATATACAGAGTGTCCGTGGATGTTGTCGGCTGACCCACGACGCATGTTTCACATGGTACATGGCTCTATGGTTTACTGTGGCCAAGGGCAAGCTCTACGTAATCAGCTCTTCAATGGCGTATAGGTCTATAGGTGAAATGCTTGTAAAATATATTGTTCCACAAAACAAAAATAGGATTGTTTTACAAAGTGAAATTAGAATGGTTTCACAAAACAAAAATAGGATTGTTTTACAAAGTGAAATTAGAATGGTTTCACAAAACAAAAACAGTTTTGTTTTACAAAACAAAAAATGTTTCACAAGACGAAAACCTAGTTTTACATTTATAATACAAATGTTGTACATGTTTTACTTTGCTTATCCTGCGTTCTCGGTAAGGTGTGTTTCACACTTCGAATTGATTAGGAAATACTGTGTGGCTAACCTTCCAAACCTGCACATTTGGAGAACACGGAAAACTTTTGTTTTTCTCTATAGAGTTGTTGCTAAAACATAGCCGAAGGCTTGCCGTCCGCGTGCGTTTGCTGCTGCAGTATCGATTCCGCTCTCAGTAAGCATAGCCAGGACAACCTATCAAGTCTGAATGGGCTAGCATTTGAACGCCGCAATAGGCATGCCCGGACTCGTGTCAAGCGTTTCATGGAAGTCTGAGCAGCACGGCCAAAACGTGATGAGGGAAGAGATTGCTGATAACAATTCTTCCTTATGTTAGCATTCTTCCTTATGTTTTTTCCTTAAAATATGAACAGCCACAGCCTTTAGCTATGGCTGCGGCCAAAGTAATAGCTCTTCCAGAAGCTTGCCATGCATGGCTATAGCCATACTAGCTATTCTACAAGCAACCAATGCATCCGCTCGAGTGTGCGTCATAGAAAGAGCCAAGTTTTCTGTCGTAGCTGACAGGTCAGCCGCTCGACGAACCTCTTACCTCTAGAGTGCCTGGCCCATTTTCCTGTCATCTGTAAAGGGGTATCAACAACACTTGCAGCAATTTGCAATCCCTCTGGCGTCGGAGCATATCAATCGAGTCTAAGCGGGCCAGCATTCCCATGGCTTCCTCTCATGGTTTCAGCAGCAGCAGCATCAATTTCTACGGGCATTGTGAAGATGCAAGGGCGCCTTCGACTACTTTGGGCACGCCGTGACACAAAACGCGTCCATACAAACATAGCGACACGCTGGTGATGACAATCACAACGATACCAACAACGGCAACAACAACAATAACGGGGACAACGACGACGACGAAAAATAATGATAGCATAATAAAAAAAACAAACGGTGCTTACCCCCGTGCGCAATTTGTGACCGATGAGTACATATAGGAGAAAAGGAGGTCGCACGAATGTCCGCCGGTGTCCGAAGCAGCAAATAAATGCGAACGGGGCTTTGCTGGCTTCGACGCTATTACTGTTGCTGATACTGTTGCATTTACTGGCACTATGATGGACGTCAGTCACCAGAATGTGGCGATCATTTAAGTGAAGGGTCCAAATATTGTGATCAACGGTATGATCGTTGTTGTTGTTGTTGTTTTTGTTGTTTTGTGTTGTCGTTGTTGTTCTTGCTTTTGTTGTTCCTGTTGTTGTCGTCGTTGTTGTTGTTGTTCTTGCTTTTGTTGTTCCTGTTGTCGTCGTTGTTGTTGTTGTTGTTGTTGTTTTCATTGTTGCTGTTGTTGCTAACGTGTGAGTCGTCTAGTATAAATCGTGCTCTGAGGCAGTAATAGTGACAGCTTCAACAGCAATAGCCACAGCCAGCAATATCAACAAAAGAATGCTAAATGTGACAACAATATTAGCACCAACAACAAAAACAACAACACAACGATACAAGCAGCAGCAGTAACAATACTTAACCCGATGGCAACAAATGATAAAACAATACGAGTAACAGTCATATTCATAATTATATATATTATAAACAACAACAATAACAAAACCCTACAGCAGCTTCAGCGACAACCAAATAAAACGGTAACACTAAACGGCAAGCGCGCAAATTAACTACTAGTGATAGTAAAATAAGAGCAACACATGAGCAACAATAGCAACAATAACAACAGAAGAATAAGGGTAATTACTACAACAACAATCAGAACGTCAACAACAGCAGCAACAACAACAACATAGGCAGGAATGACACCAACAACAAATAACTATACCAATTGTTGCAGTAAGGACAATAAACTTTTTCTTCGTAAAGTCGTACAAATCGATCTATTATTGTACTGAGGCCTCTGGCTCGATTCACCTCAATTCCTGTGCACAGATTATCATCTAGCCATCTATCTATCTATCTATCTATGCGTACTTAGTATATCTTTCTGAAGTCTATTCTTAGTGGCGCTCCTGCCGTCGTCGTCGTGGTCGTTGTTGCTGTTGATGTTCATGTGTAGCGTCCGGTACACCTCTGCTGATTAGCTGGATATAGGCAGCCAGTCTAAATGTTGGCAGCAACAACAACAACAACAACAACACGAGCAATCACCTAGCAAAAAAGCCCTGCCAAGAACAACAACAGCGAGAACACCATGAACAACAATAGCAACAACAATGAAAACTGCAACGACAACAACGAAACAGCAACGGCAAATGAACATCACCAGAGCTCTTGGCCTTTGTGTGTATGCGTGTTTATGTGTGTGTATATAAACGCCATAAACGTCGTCACGCAAAGATGGAGAAACTGCTGCCTGTGTAGTTTAGCGACTGTCTGACTGGCAGGGCACAGGTTGCTGGTCTATGGGGGCCACTCATAAGATCATTCATTCTTTTTTTTTTGTTTTGCTAAGGGGTTCTGGGACTCATCGGTTGTTCGCATCGGTTGGCTTGTTGCATGTTGTTAGCATTCTGCATTTAGTGTAGCAAGCAGCACCGATCGATAACGTTGCGTAACTTGCTCCCCCACGTTTTTCCCTCGGGCGGCAGCCCCCCTATCCCCTGGAGCTTTAGCGCATGTTGTCCCTCCGTAAGAGGCACTGGCGTGTATGGCGTGGGGTGGGATGATATGGGGTGCGTTGTTCTATACTACTGATGTGTTCTACGCTGCTATCCCACTCAAGGAGCGCGCCCGCCTCCTGCTGGTGCTAAACTATAGATGACTATCATGCAAGGAGACCCAATTGATAATGAATCGAATTAAGAAGTGGGAGCACGAAGCAAGAAGAGACAGGTAAATATGTTTATATATATATATATATATATATAGAGAGAGCGCGAGAGAGAGAGCGAGGAGAGAGAGAAGATAAGGACATTGTTCAGTTTTGCCGGTGGAACGCCGATATCCGCAGGTCAATGTTGTTCTTGGACTTCACCTACGTCGTTATTGTTGTCCTTATATTGGTATTCATTCTTACAGTCTAGAAGAGCCACGTTTTTGGCTCTCTCGCAGCAGAACATACGATGGAAGGAATGTATACGATCATAACTCTAAAAATATATATATCGTTGTCTGCGCAGTACATGCAGGCAGCATGATAAGATAAGCCTTACGACAATAAGAACCACGGTAAAGATAATTACAATAATCTTCGTCATAATATGTATAATCATCACAGCTTAGCATCCGTGGGTCTACTTGTTTGCCAACGTCTAGCTGGCCTACGTCCAAGGAACTAATATGGCCGTGCTTTTCAATTTGAGCCTGAAAGTCTGTTGCATAGCATCTGATAGCGTTAAACTATTGTAGTATATACACGTGGTAGGCGGTAGATAATTAGTGCCATGTATACAGCGTGCAGCCTTGTGAGGTCTTCCTCGCTCTGCTTTTTCATCGATTCTAGGAGAAAGATTAATCCTGTAAATAATTTAAGTACACTCTCATAAACAACTGGCAAGCACAGCTTTCTTAGAGTACATTTCGGGCCGCAAAGATCGTTTTGTGAAATCTGAATTGTGCTTGATACTGGTGCCTCTAATCTCCACCGTTACTTTTAACCGGCGTCAATACAGCTGCCGGTTGATAGTCACTATTGTGTTTGGTACCGTCGTATTAATTGTTGCAATTGTTGTTATCGTCGCATCGGGTGCTTTATGTAAAAATCAGTTTGAGGCAATCAACTATCTAAAATGTATACGTGTCTTTCGTAAAATGTACCTGTCAAATGTGTAACTATAATTTATCAACGTATTACGGGACAGTTACACCCACTTTAAGACTCTATTTATTAAGCTACCGTGTCTCTAGCTGGTAAACAAAAGATACGCTAAATTCCTGCCTGTGCTCATGAAAAACATTTGACCATTACAAGACAGGCCACACAGGAATGGTCTGAAGCCAACTTTACCTTATCTTTCCCTTGCGTTTTTCTCTCGAACTCTCTATAAAGCACCCTGAAGTGCTAAATCTTTTATTGGCTCGCTCGACTCATTTG
>QVRM01001111.1:30000-151374 GCA_003439945.1 Dermanyssus gallinae
ATAGCAGGTGGGAAGGCGTACTCATCCGTCTGGGCGAGAAGCCCTTTCGCCAAATGGGATATTCCTCCGGACTTGCAGCTGCTAAGCGCGACCGCGGCAGGTGCCCTTACGAACGCTTACCACCTGCATCGATCCCCGGCCCTGTCGTAGCTCCGATGCTTGCTAATGACGTGTGTCGGAGCGCTACGCTGCTCTCTGACTAATGGCAGATGATTCATCCCCTACAGCGTCGCGTCGTGGAGGGGGTCTGCTGCGCGGATGTCTCTGGCACATGAAAGTCGCGCGTAATGCGGCCAGTACTACAAAGTTGGCGACCATCTCCAGATGTCTGCAGAAATTCTAGGGCCGACGTGGCACATTGTCCTTTTGGACCTTCCGGTTCCGTAGAATCCTATAGAGCCAATATACATCCAGGTCCAATGTATCGTCTAGCAATGCATAAGTACTGTTTGGGTTTTCCTCATTGCAGCCCTCATAAACGCAACTTTTTTGCCGGTCGCTGCCTTAGAGCGTCCCCCAAGGGGTTCAATTTAAAACAAAGTGTCCCAAAACGGAGTCTTAAATGCCAGCGATAAATTTCCAATGACCACGTAGTATCATAAACATCCATGTTGAAATGGTAGAGTACGATGATGTTCATGAACACCTTGCCGTCACGACTGCTATCTCGGAATGGGGGCAAAATTCGAAACAAACGCTTAAAGGACCCTTGCTGCAATCCATGCATATGTCAATGCATGAAAGGTCCACATTGTGAGCAGGTTATCGAGCTCAAGGAAGCAAAATGGAATGGAAGCGGAAAGATTTTGTTTAGCAATGGAATGGGAAATGTTTTGTTTCGGAGTGACACTGAATTTACCAAAAAAAAATATTTTACTAGTAAGGCTGGCCGGATTTGGCAACTTTACAGATTTTGCGATTGCGAGAAACCGAGTCGTCCGTTGTAGAAAAACGCGGCAATGTGTTTAGACGAAAAAAATACTTTGCCTGAAAGAGAGTCAACATTAGGCAGCAGAACCGAACGTGGTCGTCGTATTAAGGAGAGTTTGCAAATCGAGATCGTCCCACATTTAGGCTATCGCGTTCAATACCCTAATGCTGCCATTACGCCCACACACACACACACACACATTTAAGATCATTTGCACACTTGATGGGGATTATTCATCTATCGCTACCTAGTCGTGCGCTTCTGCAGGCCGCCCATTTGTGCCTGCCGCCTGGCCACGGCCTGTGCACACGTCGATAGCGACTAAACGAAAGCGGCACCGGCCTATCGGCCTGTGTCCCGATTTTATCGTTAACAAATTTATCGTTGACAACACCTCGGAGAGCCACACCTCGGTACAACAGTACCGAGCCGCGCTCGTCGCTAAAACCTATCCCAGAAGACCAGAGGAACAAACGTAATCGAGCGTCGTGTGTGGCGTGCGATTACGTGACGCCGAAGATGCGCCCGAAGACGTTGTCATCACCATCATCTTTCTAGCTGTCCGATGGGCCGAAACCCGAACTGACCGCCTTGACTAACCGCGCTGCCATGTCGTCCATGCCACGTCGGCATGACACCACATCGACATCACGAATCATCTAACTGTGTCACTACGACGACGACGACATGGCATGCGTGATGATGGCGCTGATGGTTTGATTCGCAGCATGATCGCGACGATGAGATGACGTCGGCGTATCGCTGCCGAGCCGTGGCCACGGCGGTTGGCGATAACCGTAATGAATGACGAAGATGAATTATGATGGACGAAGATGGACGAAGCATAGCGCGTAGCTTTATGCATGCTACATGCTATGCCAACTTCATCATCATAATTTCTGCTTTGTGTACAGATAGATAGTTAGATAGATAAATAAATAGACGGCAACGAACGCGCTGAGCGTCATAGACCCGTCGGTCGCGCGTGGAGGAGGAGTTACTCGGCCACAACTAGCGCCGGCTAGCGATAGCTGTTTTTGTTCTTCATTAAACAACCGACCGACCGGCCGATAGATGGTTATTAACGAGTTGAACTACTAACTTATGTCTAGTTAAGCTAATCGCACAGATTGCGTCTAGTTCACTCGCGGTCACGGCAAGTTCGTTAATTTATCGTCTGTCCCCCCGACTGTCCCATCGTTGGCGGTAATCTCTCTCTCCGTCTCGCTCACTCTCTCTCTCTCTCTCTCTCTGTCCCTCGTTCTCGTGTCTGCCCGACCCTGCCGCAGAATCCAAAATGTTTTGTTCGCTCGGACGCAAGCGGCATAGGAGGAGGCGCGTGCCGGCACGTCTTGCTGGCGATACCCGTCTGGTACCGTCAACACAAGCAACACATAAAGGAGATGCCGACCAACGGCCGCCCGCAATAGGCGACGCAACGCGATAGATGGGGACGAGCGAAGATGACATGGCTGGCTCCAATGTTCGCCCCGGCTGTCTTCGCGATACTCCTCCCCCCCCCCCCACTCCCTTTCTTTTCGATGGTTTTGTTGTTGTGGCAGATAACATTGTTATTGTTGTTGTTGTTGTTGTTGTTGTTGTGTAGCTGCCTCTGTTAGTAGTGTTCTGATTGTTATATTAATTAAAATAATTAAAGTTTGCATAACGGGCTTAAGGGGCAAAGCCTCCCCTCCACGGATTAGCTAGTTAGTTAGTTGTTTGTTTGTTTGTTTTTTATTTATTTATTTTTCTAGTGACATTGCTCTTGCCGTTATCGTTTTCGCTGCTATCAACGATGTATGATTTTGTCGTTTTTGTCTATTGACGCCGACTCGACAGGCTTTCGGTGTCCCTGGTAGCATAGCATGGCAGACATAGCATAGACGTTACGTAACTAGTCGTAGTCGCAGCGCCGATATCATTGTCCTTGTTAATGCAGTGCCGCAGTACAGCTAAATACATTGTACTAGCGACGAACTCGGTGTGTCTGGCGGATTATTGTACATTTTGAGAGAGTTTCTATTCATTGCTCTGATTGGACTATAGCTTAAATTGGACATCCCGTAGACAGTGCGTAACATAATATTTGCTTTACTGACCCAGTGTACAAGAACTTTTGTGGCTATAACCTGCAGGAGCGTATATATATATATATATATATATATATAGAAAATATTGTGATGATTTATTAATCATTTACAATACGTTTGCACACTCGGCAGTGCTCGCCTTAATAAAAATGGTAATAAAAAGGTGTCACGTGAAGTTAAGAATCAGTTGTCCGTGTCCTTGCTTGATGGTAGCCCCCGCTCTTATGGATCCGGTGCGAGCGATATATCCTCAAGGTTCCTTGCAAAGTTAAAACGGTGAGATCCATAAGATTCCTCTTCGTGACGCCGAGCCCCAAGAGCGTCCTCGCAGATTCGGAGTCCCATACACCACTCATAGAGATAGTGATGGATCCGAATCTGCGAGGTTTTTGCGGGTAGGGGAGCGCCGCTCTTAGGAACTCGACGTCATATTTGGCGATCTTGTCTTGCCGTGCTTTTGCCAGGTCCCGGTTCGGGCCGCAAACCTCGGCATCTAAAACCCAGACCTCGGTAGGTGTTGTTATTACGAGGTCGGGCTTTAGACCCGGTGCGCCCGGTCGACGGAATACTCGCTCACGAACCACCTCATGACCCCTTTCGCGGAGAAGACGCGCCACGCGATCACAGACGTCGTCATGTCTCTTTATGGTTTGTTTGTGTGTTATATCGCACATCTGAGCGACATGAGCCAACGTCTCAGGCGCATGACACCCGTGCCTACAACGTTTGTTGTAGCCCGGGCGTCCCCTGGCCAATCTGGCACGCGTTGGTAGTGCGTTGATCCTGAGCTTTAGTAGGTTTAAATACTCCTTACCAGATAGGTAGGGCATACCCTTAATCCAGTAATGTACAAAGGGCGTTTCGTGTGCTTTTTTAAAATGTGCCCCATCGAACGTGTTGTGTAGTTGTTGAGACCAGTAATCGGTCTCTTGTGTAGCGGTCTCAATGGAGGTTCCCAAGCGCTCGCAAAGAAGTCTTGTTTTCGCAAGATCTTTTTTAAAGTGCTCGGTGGTTAGCATCCATTGGACCCCAAGGTGCGTGGAGTGTTGTAGTGCTGTCAGGCGGGAGAGGCGGATTCTGGGAATGAATGTTTGGAGGCAGGGGATGTCCAGACCGCCGTGTGCTGTGTGCGTGTACAGGTAGGCGTTCGGCACCGAGTTTTCGAGCTTAAGCCATTTCGACTTAACAACCTTTCTGATCTCTTTATCTAGGTCACTAAGGAGTGCGTAAGATGGTCTGGGACCGGAGACCAGTTTATATAGGAGACGGGGAATGAGAAAGTCTTTCAAAAATATGAGTCTTTGGTGGGGTTTAAGGGGAGCTATCGTGAGTCTGTTGAGTAAGTTAAGGAGTATATCCTTGGTGGAGTCAACTCTGCCATTGCTGTCAAAGTCGACTCCAAGATATCTCCATCGATCGCTCATACCTTTAGCTGGCAATTGCCGATCTCCAACGTTAAATTCTGATACGGTATTGATAAAACCTTTACCTTCCTTCCTATTAAATAGGTGGGAGATAGTAAAGCTTTTATTAGTATTAATTTCAAGGCCTCGGGATTTTAAAAGTGGGTCCGCAATATTAAGGAGCCGTTGGAGAGTGGATTTCGTGGAGGCTAGGAGGATGAGATCATCCGCAAAGGCTAAGCCCATAAGGCGGAAGTCATCAGTAAGTTGGTACCCGATATTAGTTTGGTCTAATTTTGAGAAAATGTCGTCGAGAACTAGATTAAATAAGAGGGGGGACAGAGGATCTCCCTGCCTAACACCCCTAGTTGGCCGAAATGTGCGACATTCTTGTCCAAATTCTATGAGAGTTTTAGATGAGAGGTACAAGCGTTCGATATAGTTAATGAATACCTCCGGGTATCCGCGAGTCCGGAGTGACCACAGGACGGAGTCATGACTCACCATGTCGAACGCCTTACGGAGGTCGATTGAGGCAAGTCTGAGCTCACGTCCTGCAGACTTGGCATCGTTAAGGATACCATCCAGAACCGCAAGATTCTCGAAGGTACCATTATAGGGGAGAAACGCTCGCTGGATTGGGAGAAGCTTAATAGAGTTCTGGAGGCGTCTAGAGAGAATTTTGTTAAGCGTTCGTTGTAAGTATGAACTAATAGATTGGGGTCGCAGATCGCTTGGGGATGTGGCATTGTTAATTTTAGGGATGAACGCTAAGCGAGCAGTTTCATAGGCTGAGGCAATATCGCTAATTATTAGTATGTTAAGAATACAACAGACTACTTCTAACGGGAGTTTACGGAGGGACGAAAGACAAATCCCGTCCAAGCCTAGTGCTTTAGAAGGTCCGCGGAGAGCTGCGTGGGTTTCCTTTAGGGAGATAGGGAGGGAAACCTCAAAGAGATCAGAGTTGGGAGTGTATACGGGGCAAGGGAGTGGTTCAGGGGGTGGTTGTGTCATCGTGTTGGCCCAGTGTTCTACAACTTCGGTGGCCTGCATGTTGTGTATGGTGTGTTTGCCGTCCAGCACCTCATGAGCGCATTTGGATCGGTTTTGGCTAAAAAGTTTTTGAGTGGTTGCGTAGTCTTGACGTCGCTGTTGCCTTTTAGATACTCGCGCTTCAGTGGAAGGTGTTTCTCTAAAGGCACGACGTCGGACAGTGTGTGTAAAATGTTTGTTCAGAAATTCGTTTAAGGCGATAGTGTGGTCCTCACCTGAGCAAATTATATTTGACAGATGAGTAAGGTCTGTTGAAATTATGTTGCGTTTGGAAAATGTGTTTGTGAGGGCTTGTATTTTAGATATAATAATATCTTTTTGGGATGGATTATAGGGGCCATCTGATTCAGAGTATCGAGGCCGACTACGCTCAGGAAGCTCAGATCCGTCAAGGTTGGAATCCAGGAGAGACCTCTTTTTAAGGAGGTCCTCTACCAGATCCTTATGCGCCTGAGAATTACGTTGGCCCCTAATCGCCCCAGGTGTGCGTGAGTTAAAATTAGTAGCTAAAAGGTGGTCAATTTCTCTAGGAGTTTCGTTATTATTATCTAATATAAAATCGACACGACGACGAAAACACGACGACGATGTAAATTAAGACCTGATTTAGAATTAAAGACCTTTAAGCAAGTACTAGATGGACATTTACAATTTGGCTGGGAGACGCGTGAAGTACTAGGGGGGTTAAAATTATCATTAGAAGCAGCAGTGTCATTTTGTGAGGAACTTAAAATCAAATTATTAGTCTGTGATCGGTTAGGAGTTTGGGAGGTGGCACGAACTTCTCGTTGATTGTGAGTCAATCTAATGTGGCTCGCGAGGCCCGCGCCAGATTTGCATACTCGCCCGCAAGTCTGGCAGCTGAGTCTTCCGGCGGTGTTGCTGCCGTCACGTGATGCCATCGTTGTCTTGGTCCACAGCGGTGGTAAGATTTCTTTAAAAGTCTTGTACGCGAACGATGGCGCGATTTTACGCAGATGTTGTTGTTAAAATCGCTAAAATGAAGCGGTCTTTAGACCATCATTCTGTTCGTCTCTACCCAGGGAGCACTATGTCATATTTTGTCACGTACTGTATTTATGCAAAATAGCGTCAAAAGTAGAAGTTAAAAATTGCACATTAATATGTACAATAGTAGTGTCGGTTTAAGATATATATTTGTGGTAATTAGATGGAAGACTAGCATCAGACAGATTAATTGCTATCTCTTCGATTCAGTGGAATTGAAGCATCTATTACAAATATATAGTAGGTATGTAGGTAGTCAATTAAAATATATAGTGGTCTAAAAACACGATATGGCTGCCCAATATATCGTTGCTTATTGTATTCTCTACGCAGTGTTCGATTTTAGAGCAAAACAAAGCGTATCGATACACCACTATACAATGTATGCACTGTCTGGGTTTTGTAGCCAGTGTATACACTTTACCTATATAGAAGTTAAGATTAGTGAAATATAATTAGGGCCGCTATATTTCACTAAAACAACTATATAGGTAGACTCACCTTACCTAAATCTAAAAACCGGCACAATCACTTCCACTTAAAAACGCTAAAATGCACTTCAGACAGGCCTTTGCAATGGTGAACGCACTGCTAACCTATCTAACACAGTGACGCGGCGAATTATAACAATTTTGCATCTTTTAAATGCAAAATGGAACTGTTTGACGGTGTTGGATCTCACAGTTCGGTCACACTGGTGGCCACGATGGTCTGTGGTAAAACTCCCGTTAAAAAGCCAGATATAACTTGCGATCTAGGCAATTTAAGCGGGAGCTCGCACCAGTGCGACCGTCCGGCTCAACAGCTGAGTAGAGACGTATATATATATATATATATATATATATAACCTCAATTGATCTGAAAGGGCGCTCGCCACTTCTCCTGATAATCCATAGTACTGTCCTATGAAGATCTGGCTATGAGAGTGTGAGGCCTAAGGGGGAGGTGCGTTTAGTGGATATGGGTCTCAACAAAGTACCCTCCAACCGTTCGTTGTTCCGGAGAGTCCACCTCGTCGCAGTACAGACATTGCGTCGAGTCAACCTTCCCTATCCATTTTAGATATACCTGGAAATCGCCACCCCGTATAACCCTGGATTTATTACGGTGCCGCCTTAAGGCACCCTAATTGGCGCCAAATACAGCGGACCGCTGAAACAGCTTGGTTGAGGTCATTAGCACCAAGAATGTGAACGTTAATATCAAGGAGAGGATGATCCTTTTGTTGGCAGAAATGAAGGCTGCCATGCGAAAAGAAGAGGACGGTCGAAAAAAAACGGAGCTGCTGAAAGAGAAAGCCAAAGGGGCTCCTGTCCTGCCGGGCCTACTCAGTAAGTGCACTTGCAAGAAAAAACGAGTCGAGCAGGTGTACACGCACACCAAGCTGCACAAGTTCAGTACCAAAAGAGAGAGTCCGAGGCGTCTATTCGTAGTTCGCGAGGACTCGAAGCATGATGCCGTGACGCGGGACAATATGTCGGTGCAGTTCGGTGGCCTCAGGTCGGAGATAGCTCAGAAGGTCCGCAAGATCGTGGCTCGTTACGTCACAGAGAGGGGTGACGAGGATGAAGTAACTACAAGAGCAGTAGTTGCTCTCCGCCTTCCCCAGGATAATAATACGTATTGCCCTCATTTACGAGCCGCGTCTGCAAACCCATTCGCCCGTTAAAGCGGATAAGAACAAATAACACGCGGAGAGGTAGAGGGAGACAGGTAGAGAGAGAGATAGAGAGACGGAGAGAAAACCTCCAAGCAAAAAGCCAAGTAGAAAGAATATGCAGACAGCAAAGACAACAACATTCGGTAACTAACTAATTAGTGCTGTTTAGGTGGCGTTGTGTTCTTTAATGAGTTTTTCGCTACTCCGGTACGATCTTCTAGTACACTAAAGGTAGATACGTTTTATCTTTTCTTTTGTCGATTACCTATTATTCCAGCGACGCACGCTGCCTCACTAAACGTGAGGCATACTAGTCGTTGTTATACTTACACACGAACATCTGCCTTCGGCCAACACCAATGCACGCACAGACATCGGTCTCTACATGGGCTCGCTCATATACATTTATGTACACAATGAATATACGATCTATAATAGCTGTTACGCAGCAGCGACAACAAGGGCAACATCAGCAGAAGCTGTTATAATAATAATAATAATAATAATAATAATAATAATAATAATAATAATAATAATAATAATAATAATAATAATAATAATAATAAGCACAAAAACAGCAACAATAGCAACCAGGCGTCGTAACAAACAGATGAAAAAAGTAGATCGCTGCTATAAAAACCGGCAGAAGACAGGCAACGCAAACAAATACCGCCATTATAGGGGATGATGACACCAATGCGTCATTTTAGAACGATGACCATGAATGAGACGAGAACGGAAACAACACAAGTGCATGCAGAAACCAGAGCTGGTTGATGGTGTCAAATCGCTGGCAATCAAGTAATATGCACATGGCCACAACCATACAACTGCAAGTATTTTTCGCCTGCCTGCCTGTCGATTATAACATAGAGAACACTTAGTAGATGTTAGTAGAGCACTAACTATTTCAATTCTAACAAACACATTATACTAACATTCAACTACACGATCTACGGGCGGGCGTTAAGTCTGGTGCGACAGCTTGTTCAATTATTACGCTGGCAGAAAAGGGACGTAATGTCGTCCCGTTCGTCGCTAGAGCGACTAGAACCAAGAGCCCTGCGGTACGCGTGCAAGAGCAGATGGACATGCTCATCGATCAAGAGGAGAAAGGTAGTCGTTGAGCAGTTGCTAAGCTTTTATGTGAGAGTCGTTTGTCTGGCGTGATCTGGGCGTCCGACGCAGGGCAACCGGCCGACTCGCCGACTGGGATGCTATCGCTGCGATGCGACCGCGATGGCGAAGAATCTAATCTAGTAGACAGTGAATAAATTGTAAGGACAAAGTCCACTGATTCACGTCACGAGAAAGATTTTCGTTAATTGTTTTCGTTGAGCTTTGTTTCGGCAGAACAGTCAGATAGACAGTCGACCTGTCTTGTTTGTTTTTATCTGTTTGTGGGGGGAAGGGGGGATAAAGGAAATGAAAATCTCTGCATTGTCACAACCGGCAACGTCTTGACGTCTTCGTTACGTACCGAATTGTGAGCAAGAGGCAACGGGGGTTAAGATAGGTGGGGGGGGGGGAGAAGGACAAGAGATTAAGATTAAGATAAGACGAGCGCAGAGGAAAGATTTAGGTCCCTCGAGGGTCTGCTGGGTAATGTGGTGATGGGTAGATGATCACAGCATTTATTGACAACGGGAAGTACAGTAGCAACAGCAGCAACAACACCAGCAGCGGAAGCAATGGTATGAGGGTTGCCTATACATACCGTGCTGCGCCGTCAATCTCGCTTTGCCGTATGAGTGTATCTCAGCTATACTAGCGCTTGTCTCGGCTCGTCTGATGGCCTAGAGATGAATGGCAGTTGATCAAAGAACATCAATGGTCGTGCAGTCAATCAAGCCTGCGACCTGTTGGATGTCTCTGCTTGCACGAAACAGCGTCAGTGAAAGTGCTCTGCATCTGGCAGACACTGCAGGGGCCAGATTCGCGTGCGGACACCATTCTACAAAACGCATGCGTAACCCTCACGTACGTAAGCAACCGAATCGATTGTTCATTGACGCTCGTAACGGTCTAGCCGCTCCAGTGCGGGCCATAAGGATTATTAACTGCACCCATTTTTGTGCGTATCTGTGTTTATGCGTCTCTCTGCACTTGAATATATATTAATTATATACATCTTTATTGATGGGATTAAACGAGTGAATCTTATATAGTCACTGAAACAAATATAAACGCGCAATATATAAGCCAATTGTAGTAGTTTGTGGGCGTGACCACAATAACGATGAAATGATAACAACAGCACCGGTAACCACTTTGTATAATCTACGCGCATTGACTTCGTCATTATATATATATATATATATATATACACAGACATATATAAATACGGCAGACAAAGCCCGACTACGTGCGGTCGTCCAGAAAAGAGCTAGCAAATGGCTCCAAGCCATCCCCTCCTCAAACCTAGGCACTTTACTAGATCACGAAAGCTTTCGTCTGTGCATTGGTTTGAGGTTGGGGACAAGGCTAACCGAGGAACACCGGTGTCCGTGTGGAACACAGGTAGACATCTGGGGGACTCACGGGTTGTCCTGCAGTAGAAGCGAAGGACGCCAAAGCCGTCATAGCGAGGTTAATGAGATTACAGTCAGGGCTTTCAGATCCGCTCTAATACCGTGCATCCGAGAGCCCGCCGGCCTCCTGAGAAGCGATGGAATGAGACCAGACGGTCTCACCCTTATCCCCTTTGAAAGGGGAAAGGCGCTTGTTTGGGATGCGACTATCACCGACACGCTCGCCCCGTCGAACCTGGAGGCCAGTGCATCTTCCGCTGGCTCCGCAGCACGCAAGGCTGAGCGTCTAAGGACCAACAAATATGCCCAGCTCGCCAACGAATTCATTTTCGTGCCGCTAGTAGTCGAGACACTCGGGGGGCCCGGCCCCATGGTCGCTTTTACAGAAGATTGGCAAACAAATTGAACTGGCGACAGGGGAAAAAGAGCTCTTGAGTTTCTACTTCAGCGACTATCGCTGGCAGTTCAACGCGGCAATGCGACAGCAATAATGGGCACAATGAGGGGCTGCCTCGAGGACAAGCTCGACTGGTAGCGCTCCCCATAAGCCCTAGTGTTGGTAGTTAATTACATCTCGCTGTAACACTTAAATGTCACTTAACAAGCGGAGATATTTGTCCACTCCAAAGTGCTAACATAGCGAAGCTATATATAAATAAAACTGAACTTGAAGCTGTTATATATATATATATATATATATATATATACATATACATATATTTAATATTGTTTATGTTTATTTTATAATCGTTATAACTTGAATCTGCAAATCTAGCTTTAATCTTTCTGCGCAGAAATACTGCTCAAAAAGAATATGCAGAGTCAGGACCGATTCTAGATTTTGGTGTCAGGTGTTGCAACTAAGCAACTGTAGAAGATTTCAGGCACTCAGGTAACCGACGTTGAGTATAGATCAGTTCTGGTCGTTCTGAGTCTCTAACGATAGGTCCTCGGAACAGCGACGTTGCGTCCGCACCAGAAACAGTTTCATTGCGCAATGCGCCCGAGGAAAACCCCCGGTAGCAGGGCCCAGTCTGAATCTTTGGTTTTGCTCATATTACTGCTGTACACATAGGTAAGTGGTACAGCACACGTGTTCAGAATGACACGACCCAGTTGACGGCACGCACGACGTGCACGATTGTTGTGTGGAATCTGTTTAAGTCTGTGACAACACGTTCTGCGACCGACTAAGTCTTTGTCAAGACGTGATGCATTTAAACGGCAGCGATTCTACAGATGTTCGCGTAAAATGAGACCTTTTTTGTTGTCTGTTTTCTGGCTGTCAAACGGCAAAATTATACCTTGCTAGATATAGCAACGATGAAATAGGGTGGCCCGTTAGATACAGGTAATCATATATCTAACGGTACCGAAGCCGTCACGTACTGTCAGACACCGAACAATCAGTTGAGCTTTTGATCACGTTTTCTTGAAAGTCGGCCAATTCGTAAGTCCTCCCTTGGATGCTATACCGCACGATAATACAAATCCCGAACTATATACTTGATAAAAAAAAGGCCGCCTGTCGAACTGGCGTTGTCGTTCAGGAATTGTACTGTACTTTGGCACCCGCGAGGACCCCAAATCCGTACTGGTATATATATATAATTTTTTATAGGTGTACCCCTAGACGTCGGACGTACGCATGTGAAGCATTTGGATTCTTTTTTGAAAATACGTTGTAGCTAGGTGTTGGAGAATGTTAAGAGTTATTCCACCTTTGTCTGACATTAATGATATAGTTTTAGCATGGGTAACTAAAATACGGGATGTCTATACTTTATTGTGTGACCATATTGTTTTGAAGCGTTTACATTATCATTAGGAAAAGCCTGGGTGGCAGTACTAGGAGATGGAGGTACAAATGAGATGACAATACATTCATGTACATACATATCTTTATCTGTGATTTTGAATAGCAGTCATGAGATTATCTACATTAAATTCAGACAGATAGTGGAAACAGAGAACAATACGTAGCTACTAAATTGAAGTGCAAAGAGCGTAAGAGTTGTGCATAATCGATTCATCTCAAAACGCACTTCATTGGCGTCACGGCACAAGATAAAGATGTACACCGCATTTGTACCTAATGTAACGGCTTTAAATCAATAGATCTTGAGCTTGAAATGTAGATGCAGTATTTATGTAGCTTTTACCCTTCGAGGTAGACTGAACAGTGCTAGCGTCGGGTGAAAAAATATGGTGCGCAAATACAGTTCCGTGTTTGCAATTTTTCTTGCGCTCCTACGTCGTACAGAGTAAAGCAGCGGGTTACTATCATGTGGTTCTTCAGAACTGATAGTCCCAAAGTGTACATAATGACAATTTTTTGTACATGCTACTTTTGCACATGCAACAGAGATGGAAGACTATGAAAAATACATCACGTTAATGTTTAAGTGCCAGGAAACGCAGCTGGCGGTGTTTCTTCGAAAATCGACTTACCACAGACGGCTAAGTATAAGGGGTTCACACTAGGCGAGGGTCAAGCCTGGCTGCAACACTTTAATTTACTGTGTCCTAGGTGATGCCTAGGTCGTTGCAACTTAGTCTAGGCTTAAAACCATTTTGCTCTATATTGACGGCCTATTTGTGTTGTTTTCTTCGTACCGCTTATTTCTTACGAAATGCTCAGCGGAGGTAGATCATCTTCGCAGCTTGTAAACCATGCATAGATGTCATCCGTATTATACTTGGCCTATCTAGGCGCTCCAGTGCTCGCATTGACATGGCGCAGTAGAAAAAATCAGCTCTGCAACTGCTCTTTGTTTTCGGGATGGCCTGTTTTGTGTACAAAGCTGGTTATCATCGAGGAACCCCTTTGTCTCGTTACGCTTGGCGTGCCACTCCCAGGCTATCCGGTCCGGAAACCACCATCAGAGAGATCTACTAGGGGGCGTACTGATTTCGGTGCGCGCTCTTCCGTATCGCAGCATAGGCTCATCTCGAGCACTTCTACATCGACGTGATTTGTTAGTAAATCTAGCAGACTGCGCTGATTTTCATGGACCCGTTGGGGAGCATATTCTATGTATGTCTACTGTCCCCATCGCGGGTAATGTATACTCCTACCTTTAGTAAATGTCACTCACTCAGCTGTAAGGTTTCCCGTCAACCGGTGCGGCAGCTTATTTGTTTGCGAATGGAGTAGAATTCTATGTTAATCTATTGTACATTTTATTAGACGTTACACTACCAGAAAGAAGAATTTATATATATATATATATATATATATATATATATATATATACTGTGTGTGCGTGTTGCGCCGCAAGTTGGCAAACGCCAGAGACTCGTTGATTGGTGTCGGTCGGCGTTTTTAGGCAGTCTGTACGTGAAAGTAATACACGTGACGAGTTCTTAACGATACTAGCAAACCAGCCCCACCACGCCAATTAACCGTTGACCCATCTAAGGTTGTAAATACGGCGACGTGCTGGTTGGTACCTACTATCTTATTATTTCTACTTTCTTTCGTGCAGGCCGCCTAGTGATGGTCATTCATGTGTGTTTGTTAGAACAGGATCTTAAAACCTATGTTTCATTTAAAGTCGACTTTGTATGTATTTTTATTTATATATATATATATATATATATATATATATATATATATATATATATATATATATATATATATATATATATATATAAATATATATATATATATATATATGTATCGGAGCATGCATGCATACTACAAACAGAAAGATAACAAGTTAAAGAGCAAACACGGCAAAATGATTTGTATTTGTGTACACTACACTACAATGTGTACCGCCAACAGCCAGTAGCCTCATGACGCAATTGTTCGTCCGGGGGTTCGTCTGTCTGTCTGTCTGTTTGTCTGGCTGTCAGTCAGCATGATCAAGTATCGAATGTTCCGCACTAGGTTAGTTGGGTCATTTTGTATGTGTTGCCGCTGATCGTGCTGACAATATTGTTTCGTCATCATAACACTCCGTGTGACTAGCACTGCGATCATTTCTCCTGATATTGTTACTTCTGTTGTTGTTGTTGTTGTTGCTGTTGTTGTTGTTGTTGTTGTTGTTGTTGTTGTTGTTGTCGTTGCTGTTGTTGTTGTGAACTGTGCTACTGTTACTAATACTAAAACGGTTACTACAACCGTTACAGCTGCAATGACTTCTTCCTTCTTACTACACGTGAATTTAAGCATTTACTGACGTCCACCAACCGTTTGCTTTATTGCGGCTTATGTAGTAGTAGTACATAGTAGCAGTACGAATTGTTGTAACAGTAGCAGCTTTATCTATTGGAGCGAAAGATGACAGTTTCGAATCAAACGCGCCTTGATCCGTTCGTCCGTCCGTGCGTTCGTTTATCCAGTGAGCGACCACTCGTGTCATTGGTTGTTACTGGGTTCTCGTCCTCGTCGTCGGTCGTAGCGTATATAAATATATATATATATATATATATATATATATATATAATATATATATATATATATATATATATATATATATATATATATATATATATATATATATATATATATATATATATATATATTTGTGAGTGAGTAAAAAGCACATCTCATAAAGTGCAAGTCGCGGATGACTGTGCTTTTGCTTCCCTGCTGCTGATGATGAGAATATATTCGCATGCTATATATATATATATATATACATATGCAGATTACTACTATTGCTGCCGTTACTGGCTTCGCGCCGGTGGTGACTCCACCTGATGAGGGTTCGAGAAGAGGAGGCGACCCGGCCCGGCCCCACTAACCCCCGGGGGGGGGCCTCTGAGCCACCCCTGAGCCAGTAGCCGGCCGCAGGAGGTAACGGCACTTGAAGTCAACGACGACGACGACAACAGCAGCAGCAACAACAACAACACGCTGCTAGACAATTTGTCGACAAATAGCTCCTGTAACTCCTAGCTTTATGCTGCCGCTTTACTGCAAACGGACGGACCGACGGCAGGCCGCCCGTCCCAACAGTGGAACAAATGCTCGTAAAAAAACAAGCTAAAAATGCTTCTGCTGCTGTTGTCACAGATGTTCGGTCAGCAGTTGCTGGTTCAGTTCACAGAAACACTGTGAACGCTGTCGGTGGGGCATGAACCGTAAGGGTGGCACGTTTTGGGTGGGTACACGCCTCAGCAGCTTTAGTAGCACTTATATATATATATATATATATATATATATATATTAGTAGCAGTGTCGTTGTATGTGTATTTCTAGTGGCTATGTTGCGCAAAGTGATACTAACAGTGATAATAGCTGTACCTTTTGTTGTTGTGTTGTTGTTGTCGTTATGATGTAAATATTTTTTTCATGTTGTTGTTAATGTTCTTGTTCATGCTGTTGTTCATGATGTTCTTCTTGTTCATAATGTTCTTCTTGTTCAGGATGTTGTTGTGATTATTGCTATGGTTGTTCATGTTCTTGTTCATGTTGTTGTTTTTGTTGTTGGTGTTCCTGTTCATGCTGTTTTTGTTGTTTTTAGTGTTGGTTTTTATGTTCATACTGATGTTGCTGTTGTTGTTGTTATTATTAACGTTGTAATTGTAATAGCGGGATGAGCAGTAAAAGTCGCAAAAGCATCCTTTAGTGCTGTCTTAGCTTAGTAACCTTAGTGGGTGCGCGAGCGAGGTGGCGAACCACGACTTAAGCAGTATCGTCCGTTATTGTTGCAAAACATCATTGCCGTGGTTGCTGTTGTCGTCGTTGGTGTAATGCTTTCGTAGCGCGGGGGGCGGGGGCAGGACGCCCGTTGAAAGTGCCCCCGTAACGATGTCCACCAGTGAAAGGGGGGACACGAGGGGAGCGACAGAGCAAGACGGACAAGAAAGACAGAGACATAAACACAAGGGAAAAGAAAGAAATGCGGATGAGAAAAAGGAGATATATATATATATATATATATATATAGAGAGAGAGAGAGAGAGAGAGAGAACGATAGGAAAAGCGAGGGAACCAGATAGAGAAAATTGTACAGCGGCAGAACATTCCCAGCATTGCCAGGGGCGCTTCAGAATATGCCTGGCCAATTACAAAGGAGAAGACGGTGATGACAACAACGAAGAATCTGACGAACATCTGATACTGACAAAGACTACGACAAAGTCGTCGACGAGGACCAGCTACAGTTGGCGAGCCCCGGGAACGTTGACGAGCCCATCCCCATGTTGTTGTTGTTGTTGTTGTCGTTATTGTTATTGTTGTTGTCGTTATTGTTGTTGCCGCTGTTTTCGTCGTCGTTATCATATCGTCATTGATCGTGACCGTGCCATGAGTCTTCTTCTGTTCTTTATTGAGGCGGCATCTCCGTTGTTGTTGTTCTCGTCCTTACTGTCCATTGCGGTGCGCTAACAACAACAGCAACAAGCGTCGCTACGCTACGGTGCTACCGACAGGTCAGTCTACGACCCCAACCATTGAAAGAGAAAAGAGCTACGAACTCGACTGCCATCACTACCATAGCCACCGTTATCATCAACGTCATCAGTGTCGGCATCATTCTCATTATCATCACCAGAACCATCACCATGAACAACAACAACAACGTCATCATCACCATCATCATCATCAGTGGCGCAATCATCAACATCTGCATTATTTGCGTAGACCATTAGCGCCGTCTAAGCATATCCGATCCTTTCACTAGACGAGCAATTTCTGTTGTTATCCATCAGCAGCCCGGCAACAGTAGCGGCGGCGGTGGCAGGGGAATTGTCGGTGCCCAATTTACCCCAACTTCAGACGCACAGAACTACCGCACGCAACTACCCCCCCCCCCCCCCCCAACCGACCCCACGCCCGTCTGTATTCCCACGTGAGAGCCTGTCTGCCCGCGCCAGGGTGCCTTCCATCATTGTGGGGTGTGTCGGTAACGTAGTTTGACTGAGTTCAGATGACACTGACAATGAAGATGATGATGACGGTGACTGCGGCGGCAGGAATGAACACGGCATTGACGGGGATGCCGATGGATGGCGAACCACGACCACGACGACGATGACGACGACGTCGAGTCCACCACCGCCCCCTCCGGCACCTCCTGGCCGCGTCGAAGCTTAAAGCCCTCAAAGCTTGGCAGTCCACGAGAAGTGGGTGGCTTACCACACGCTGTCCTCGTTCCAGCAGCTGTCCAGCTTGCGGCACGGTGCGACACAAGAATAAGAGACAAACAAACAGGCGAGTCATAAATGACAGATTCAGAAACGAGACGATCGAGTGATCATCATCGTCATCCTTCCATTCTTCCACATCTACTGCTGCTACGACAACATATTTCAGCCTTGCTACTACGACAACATATTTCGGCTTTGCTACTACGACAACATATTTCGGCTTTGCTACTGCTGCTACTACTACACCTACTCCTACTACCACTCCTACTTTTACCACCACACCCACTAACTGCGACTACGCCCTTACTACGTTAGTGCTGGCCTAACACGTCAGTATTAGTGGAGCAGTAAAGGTAAGACGTCGTTTGCTTTAAGACGTCGACGCATTTGGCTGACCCTAATGGAGAGCTAGAGGTCGATCAGAACACAGAAGTAGAAGTAATAAGGTTAAACTTCTCTTTTGTTTCTGTCGATCTCTCTGCTCTCGCTCGCCCCTCTCTCTCTCTCTCTCTCTTCGTTTCATAAGCACGCTTTAGTCTCTTCTTAATTAGTCTTTGTTGCTTGCTAGTTAATGAGGCCCGCGGGGGACGCGCGCTTCCATTCAAAGGCGCAGGCAAGGGGGCAACATTGTTGACAGCCTTGCTAGGCTAGCGAACAGAATACGTGTGACGTCAGCGCTACACGTGCGACTGGTGCTATCGCGGCTTACGTATGTCTAGACACGGCATGTCTATCTAGCGTAAGAACGCGCTTAGCTTAAATAAAAAAAAAAATAGACTTACTCATTATAATTAGTCAGTACATACTAAACACAGCATGCCGCATGCAGCGGAATGTTTCAGCGAACAAAAAAAATTGTTCAATGAACCGGACCGATGTCGCCGCCATTATTCTAGTAGCTAGCAAGAACAATTAATAATAGACTAGGGCTCGCCACGTAGTAAGTAGCAAGGGCATGCATTTGCCAATTAGTTGAGAATCATAGTTCGTTATCATCTTCATAATGAACGCTTCGAATGTGGAGGAACGCACAGAGATCGTTTTGTTTTCTTCTCGACTTAAGTCTGCCAAACGTGAACATGTAACGTATTCGAAAAAAAAAAGAAAGAAAAACACGACACATTTTGATGGCGCACTTAGGCTGTGTGCCTGGGCATTCCACGCTATCACAAGGTTTTGTTGCTTTAAAAAGGCCCACATAGGAAACTGCATCTTGTAACAAAGCTGGAAAAATTCCGCAAACAGGTCAAAAATAAGGTGAGACCAATTAGACCCGGAGGCAGAATAGCTTCCGAATCCGGTGATTCATGTTCACACACACACACATAGTGAAAAGTCCGATCGTAGTCGCCGGGAAGAATCTAGACGTTAGATCTGTTTGTCGAGGAACTGTTCGATCTTTGACTCTTCACAGTTGTACGTTGTTAGCAGCGAACGGTTTTACATATGCTGCCCTATTATGTACACATAAACACTGGAAATCGCAATTAGCAAGCTTTTACTGGGTTAAAATAGGAGCAATGTCTGCTATGTTGTCTCAATAAGTAAACTGAAATAGAAGTGCCAGGCCAAAATACTGAACCGTCATGCTTTGACACGGAAATATATAGTGCACTACATTTAATTCAATTCAGTATTGGCTGCACCACCAAATTGGTAAACAGCACTCAGTGCACAACATACGTTGGCACTGAGTAGAGATGGTGGCCAGACATTATGTCACTGCTGGATACCCTAATTCAGAGTGTCGAGCATTGCATTAGTTGCATCACAGCTTTTCACATTTGGCAAGTCTTTGCTCAAAATGTTCCCATGCCGTTTTAGAAAGACGCATGCTTTTCTACTACCTATGTGAATGTATGTGTAACATTTAACTATAAAACTCAAACATTTAGCTACAATATTTTATTACATCACCTTCTTAAGGTGTTGTTGCGAATTTAAAATAATATTCCACCACGTGTTCATTACGTCTCGAAAAGGGCGTTTGCTTTCGTTAACCTTAAACAAATATAGGATTTCTGGGTTAGTGCATAGAGCCATGCATTTTTACGGGAAATATGAGCGACCCAAATAGCGGCCGCTTACCGCCATGTCTCATGGTAATATTTGGTACAAATGACACCGCGACATTCATCGCGACAAAGGTACAACGACATTTATCGCAAATTCGTTACGGAACCCAGGCCAGAGATGGCGCAGCTTCTGGATACAGCGCACAAAGCTAGGTAGGGGCTTGACGGTGATCGAGCACCTCACGTCGCCTAACCCCTCCTGAGATGCGGCCATCATCGAACGTCTCGCATGAGTTCCATGCTGTTCCCGAGGAATGACTTATCGTGCCTCGAAGTAGCTCGAAGCTAAGATGGCGCGCCAGATTTTATTAGAGTTTATCAGCTGTCAAGTGCATGCGACAGCGTCTATAGTAAACATTTCTTATCCCTCATTAATAAAAATAATAATAATAATCTGCTTAGTGACCTCTTGCAAAACAGATACGGCCAATCACTACCAAACGAGCTACTTTTGCGCGCGAGAAGTGAAAACTTTCTTCATCTTCTCAATCGCGTGATATCATTTTGCGGCTGTGATGTTGTATTACGTGTTTTTATCAATGATTTTTTGTCATTGATTTGTTTATCGTACGCGCTCATCGTCACGCCCAAGGCAGATTTGTTTTTATATATAATTGAGTTAAGCAGACGTTGCACTATTACTACACTACTACTACTACTACTACTATTACTACTGCTTCTACTGCTACGAGACTTGCTCATGTGACAGGATAGATGCCGAACAAGTGAAGTAGACATGTGGGAATCAGCTCGTGCCTTAGACGCCATAGACGGATTCTGTGCCCCACATGCTGTCAGCGCAACGGGAGTCCGTTATGTCACATGGTGTTGTCTAGATCGTTTCGACGAATCGGACGTACATTACACTTTCAAGCTGTTGTGAGATGTGAGACATTCGATACACTAGGACAATCTGTAGTCAGCTGGTCGCGGCTGTTCTAGCATTTAGCAGTGGACCCCTAACCCATCGACAGCAGATCCAAGATGTTGTTGTATCGACAGTCGGCCACGTCGACAGAGATCGCTATCAGCTGGCAGGAGCTGGATATTGACCGTTATCGTATTATCATTATTATTATACCAGTCTGCGGTGTAGCCCGTTGCACGGTTGTGTGTATTATCACATATACACACATATATATAAAAATGTGTGTCTGTGTGTATGTTGGTATGTGTGTGTGTCTTTTTATTTTTTGTGTCCATAGCTTTACCAAATTACGTTACGCGTAAACTATCATGTGTAGGTTATTAACGTGCGATTTCAGCCACAACCGAGCAAGATCGCGCTGGCCGCGATTGTAATCTGCTGTACATGGCGCGTCGTGTCGTCTATACGACGCTTGTAGGCTTATATATTTGATATGTTTGCTTGCTGTTAGAGTCAAGGTGGTGGTGTATGTAGAGGTCTAACTGCAGTGAGAACTTGAAATGAGCAACAACGGACGCATACAATAAGGCGGAGTGATATGAACGTTCGTCTGAAAATGTATCGTGCAGCTCAAATATATTTTATTGGCTACAGATATTTTTTTGCTGCTTTGATGTCAGTCCAGATGTAATGGTGGGCTTGCTTTTAACGAGAATAGGGCAGACTGGTTCTGATTATCACATATGCTCTTAAGTTATTTTTTGACTAACCATCGAAGCTAGACGACACAGCTGGACACTCGGAAATACTGCCAAACACTCGCAAATGCTAGTGAAGATCGTCCAGATCCATATTTCGGTATTTAGCCAGTATATATATATATATATATATATATATATATATATATATATATATATAGATATATATATATATATATATAAATATATATAGTATTTTTGTTTATTTATCATACTTGGCAGGTGCACACAATAGCACACATTGTAGTCTTCTGGCACATCAATAACCGTTATCAGTTAATAAGCAGTGTCTATTCACCACATTCTGTTATATGGTACCAATCGATAACAGTCGATAGTCTGCAGGCCTTCTTTCCATCTGCTTCTCATGTAAGCGGGTTTTTTGTACAGTTTTAAGTCACAATATTCCAATTCGGCCGTTCGCCGTGTTGCTTGGTGCATGGCCGTTTTAACTAGTGGACAGATTTATTTAGTTAATTTCGATAACGAACAAGGCTCTAGGTTATTTATATATATATATATATATATATATATATATATATATATATATATAGCAGAAACTATAATATCACATTTATTATTATTTTTTATATACACACCATACGCATAAAAATTACATTTCTTGATATTTGGATATGAATGATTTGACAGAAGGATCTCAACGTTTATTTTGCAGCCTCATATAATGTACATTTTGCGCCAAATATCATTATGAAACATGTTGGTCAGTATGAATGTTAGGACACTAAGTTCCATCGAAAGACATCTTACTTTAGTATGAATGCAGAATTACTCCTACACACTTCATCTGAGATACCGACTACATCGCAGACCTCCTGTTATAATATGTTAAATGCGCTTTACCAAGTGTTTCTAGAGCTCCCGTTGCTATCTAGTAGGGCTAATTATCTATACTAATCAAAACAATAAAAAGTATCTCAAACTACCAAGCAGTTGCCACTTTATACCTATTGGAGACACTTGGCTCCATCAGCATAAATCGATATCGGTACAGCGAAAATCATAAACGATATTATAAAACGCATAGATTTTGAGATAGTCTTCGGCCGATTGTAGGGGAAACGCGGCTTCCTTCAGAGACGCCATGAATTTATAGGAAGCAAGCAGAGGATCATGAATTTGGCCTCAACGATCACTCCTCACAATTATAATAACTGAATACTATAGTAAACAGAAATAATATTTCTTAAAAGGTTTAATTATTAAAATGTACAAGCATCACAATTATTAATATATTAATTATTTAATATTTACAATATTGTTTGTATTATTATGGCTTGAGTGCTGTGTGACCTTTTAACATTACCTTGGCGTTGTCCTCTCCGTAGTTCCAACGACACTCCTTGGCTCCGCTGTGGCCATAGAGAGCTTCTTCCCAAGCCCCTTTGTCCGTTGAAATGCATCTTTGCTCCAAACGTCAAATGGACTTGAGACCGAACGCAATTACAATGTGGTCTCCAAGAAGATGCGCGTATAAGCGCCATTTCTGCATCTTCCATTGGTACATGATTGTGGCCGACGGCCGTGCTGGATAGTCTACGATAGCAGAGGGCATACGTATCAGAGACAGTGACGTCCCACGCCAACGGCCAATTTTGGTCCCAGTCCCGGCTGGTAAAGCTAGCCGGTCGATGCTTGACGCCCATAATAATAATGATGATAATAATAATAATAATAATAATAATAATAATAATAATAATAATAATAATAATTATTATTATTATTATTATTATTATTATTATTATTATTATTATTATTATTATTATTATTATTATTATGCTACAGTGTCCTGCACCGTAGCTCCCTTGTATCTCAGTCATAGCTCTATCCCCGCGGTATGGGTAGCAGGGCACGCCGAACAGGAATAGAAACGCACATGCGTAGAACTCGACAATAGTCTCCATTTCGTATCGGGAGCCAAGATTACACTAGGTCCCACCAGCAGTGGGACAGCAAGATTTATTGGGGATCTAGCCAGGAGACTAGCGCGAGCGTGCGATTATCTGAGACTGTTTCCCTCTCTCGCGGTGTCTAGAGGCAATGTCGCTTCTATAATCGGCGCCATGGGATGAGAAAATAAATTTCATTTCGGTAAATAGTTCCTTGTCTCGAAGGGTCTTAAGATAAACACCAGGAAGTACCAAAGCCATGAAATTCGGGCGTGGAGGTCGATTGGCTGCCAGAGACGTTATACGTTGCTGCGGCCAGCCATTGGAGTTTGTTAACTCTTTCGAGTAATCTGGCCTTCCGGTTCATTATACAGGAACGACGTCCACAGCGCATATAAACAAAACAGTACGGAAGGCACTTGTCTCTCTTTACGGAAAAGTAGGCAAGATTCGATGACTATCCGTTTTTAGCAGTGAAGCTCTTAGTGCTTAAGAGTATTCCGAAGCTGATGTATGGTTTTGACAGAGTGTGAAACAATCTCACGCTGGCGAATTGTAACCATCTTGAGAGGTGGTTTTCATTATATATGAAGCGAGTGCTTTGTTGAATTATTCGAGGAAAAGGCCGCTTTGTGTATCTCATGTCAGACTGTCTACCGGCTACTGAAACTATCCAACTAAGGCTGGAGATACCGCGTACAGTACCTTGCGAACGTTTTCATTTTGGAGTGGGAAACTAAAGTCAAACAGGCCAGATGGTCAGAGGTCGGTGGTTAGGACGTTTCCAATGCCTTGTACCTTTGGTCTGGTCTCGCATGTGACAGTCGCCAGGTACACGCCATCAGGTACATGCCTTTCACGAGGAGTATGAGTTGTGCACCTACCGGTTACCATAACATAAATATGAATAACAGGAATTAATAACAACTGTATTGGCAGATCCGACGATTAGGAGCCAACTTGTCTCCGGCCCTTTGAAAAAGCACGTGATCTAAAATCCCCTCGACGCTCGAAAATTGGCAAAGCTCATCATGGACGACCTCACATCATAAGCGACCATAAGCGAACGTGCCGTTTTGTCGCGGCTCAGCATTCCTTTAGCAGGGGGATGGCTCCAGTCCTGCCCTCCCGTCAGCTTGTACCATACTAGATCCTAACTCCTTCCGCATGGTGTCGGCTAGTAGGATAGGCGCTTCATCTGCGATTCGTTCCCATTCATGTATTTTGGTGGACTGATCGATTGTGACTGTCTACACCCGTTAATCCTACTAAAGGTAGCGGCAGGTCCACAGGACACGCGGAACTCAATGGAATAGTGAGAAGGTCACTGAGGGGACAGGAATAACATATACACTCGAGCCCAAAGACCTGAGCAGAAGCAATGAGTTACGACCTAAGAGGTTACCACACTTCTAAGTATTACAGAAAGTATCTTTAGCTTTCAAGGAGCTTCAACTTCGTGTCTATAAGCTCTAAGTCTATGGGTCCTATAAGCGTTGATACCGCTGATACATTTTGGGAGGGATATCGCAAAACATAGGATATTACGGGCGTCCAACGCGAAACAATGTTTCTGAGTGTTTTTGAGGTTCAGATGATGTGACTGGCAGTTTGCAGAGGGATCGTGGCTTCTATTATAGACGCGAAATCAACTGATAGCAGAAAAAAACGTTTATTCAACACAATTACAAGAGTTAAAGACTACTAAAAAATTGTAATAATGAGCATAATAATATCTATTATTTCAATTGCGAACTTAGAACCAATGATGTTGCTGATATTCTCAAAGTTGCTGCCTGATGTTATTGTTGTTAGTTAACGGTGATATTGATTGAGGCGGTCGACGGAACATTCCCGCTTGCCCGGTGAATGCTTTTCATATGTTTGTGATCAAGGCATATGCCCTAGAGTTGTTACTGTTAGCAGTTAGGATATATGTAAGTCACATGCTTTTTAACCGGCTCTATTTATATAACTACAAATACTATAAATATAGATTGACCATATATGTGTATATATATATATATATATATATTTCAACGGGCGGATTTAGACTCCTGTCTGTATGTCTAGCAACGCATACCGCTGATAAGCGATTCCTATACGATCTGTAGTTAGTGTTATTGTTGTGGTGGTTGGCGTTGTTGTGGTGATCAAGAAGGCGGAGACCCCAGGAGGAGGCCTTGCCATTGCACTTCGGCAGGGCTGAGACCTGCCACTCTCCCAAACTGGGAAAGATGGGGCATGTAATTTAATTTAATAATTAAAAAATAATTAAAGAGAGAGAGGGCACGCAATAGGGAGACGAGGCTTCCTCTCGCGCCCCCGGTGCGGCCGCAGCTCTTCGCAGCCGTTGTGGCTGCTGCTGTTGCTGTTGTTGTTGTTGCTGTTGTTGTTGTTGTTGTTGTTGTTGTTGTTGTTGTTGTTGTTGTTGTTGTTGTTGTTGTTGTTGTTGTTGTTGTTGTTGTTGTTGTTGTTGACGATTTTTCTGCTTCTGCTGTTACTGCCACCGTCGCCGTCCTGTGAACAAAACCGCAAATCAACGGATTAGCGGTGTTGCCGCTCCAAATGCCGGCGTATCACTCGTCGCTATATGGTCGGCCGTATGCGATTTTCGATTTTCGTCCGATTTTTTGTTTAGCTCTTATTATTGATGAGAGCTATTGGCGCCATCGGTCGTTGTACGCGACGCCGACGACAAGGACTACGACGACAACAACGACGACGACAACTTAATCAGAAAGTGCGTAGCGCCACTCGTCAACAGATGATAGCATGGTGAATGAACATGACGGAGGCCCGTGGAGTGATATCATATTGACTAGAAACCAAGGACTCAGGTGCGTCATGGTTGCGTCGCTGTTGTCGCATGCACCAGTTGTGCATGCACCCTGGACGGCCCTGATCGAACCGACGTGCGACGGGAAGCGTCTCGACGCGTCCACGTGCGTCGGTGCTGCGCGTTGTCTGGGCGGCGTGAGAACAACAGGAACGCCGCCAGGCCAATGCTGGCGATCAGGTGGCCAGAAGGGAGCCCACCATTACCACCGCAACCACCACCACCACCACCACCACCCTCTTCGTCGCGTTGTCGTCGTGCTGTGGGAGGCTCTGTGGGCGGAATGCCAAGACGTTCGGCCCGTCCTAATATTGTCGACAACAGACACGCAACGGTATCGCTAGGTGATCATTTGGTCCGTTTTTTTGGTCAGAAGTTCTGGATCAATACTTTGTAGGCACCACCATGTATGTGGCATAGTTTGTTTTGCTTGGGCTCGCCATATATATATATATATATATATATATATATATAGTTACCAGATTTTTATTTATATAACTTTTTTATGTTAGCACTTTGGAGTGTTACAATTGTCTCCGCATGAACGTGTACTCACGGGTTCTCTAACCCAGGATTAGCCCAGTTCAACAATGTGCCCCGAACAGATGCTGCGTTTCCTCGCTGAATGTCGAGTGACAGCCTCTGACGCAAAAATTCCGATGCCCTTGAGTCTCCCGTGGAAAGGTTAAGGCATCTGCCTACGCGCTGAATCAAATTCAGTGTAAGCGGGCCTGGTCCTCCCATTGTTTCAAACGCCAACGGATATATATATATACTGATATATATATATATATATATACTGATATATATATATATATATATATATATATATATATATATATACTGATATATATATATATATATATATATATATATCTACTGAGAGCGATGATCTAATTTCTTAGTTTTCACCTGTCATTTCGAGTTATAATGTTTATGAAGTTATAACTCAGTGTGCTCCTTTGCTTTGTATGTCAGTATCGCCAATAATATGGTATAGGTACTATCTGCTGCTTTATCTTCTTCTTTTTCTTCTTTTATTCCCAAACCCTTGTACCACTTTTCATAACGAGAACTTAAGCATGTGAATGTATGCAGTTCCGTAAATAAACCACGTCTGAATTGAATTGAAAATTGATATATATATATATATATATATAATTTTATTGTTGCATACACAACCGTTTTATTTGTTAAGTTTACTGCCTTTGTGTTGACTGATCCCGCTTGGATACGAACAAAACTTCACAATACGTAAACTTAGGATCGACGAAACTATCAGAAAGCCTCATGTAAAAATTGTAATTAATAGTTACATAACAGCGAAATATTGTATTAGTCATAAGCCTAGTTTGTCGGTATAAGTACTTGTGCGATATGAGTGCGTAAAATCCAGTTCCGCTGCCGCCGTAATCCCGAGGTCTCTAAAGCTGTTCAAAATAGAGATAGCCTCCCCATGCAGCATGTAGTCATGGGCTCCCTTTAAACACAATACTGCAATATCGGCACTGATATACGCATTTCGTTATCCACACACCATTTAGCAACTGCCTCGATCGCACTCTGTAGTATTTGTCTTTTGTTAGCAGTGCTCAGTATAGCTTCAGATCATCAGCATAAAGCTTGTAAGCTATCGAATCGGGGATAACGTTTTTTAGATCTAAAATAAATATACAATTAAAAAGTGGGTTGAGGCTTGATCTCTGAGGTACACCAGAGGGGCACGCACCTGACTCACTAAAGCTATTGTTTACGCAAACGCAGAAATCTCTACAGGTAAGATAACTAGCAAGCCATGACAAACAGCGAGTATCAATATTCAAGTACCTAAGTTTCTGTACAAGCTTCGCATGATTTACTCTATCAAATGTTTTCGAGAAATCAAAATATACACAATCAAAGGCCACTATACTTAGTTAGTATAGTCTCTACGATTTTATATTTTGCATTGGCAAGACGATCATCTGCGTTTATAACTGTCCAATAAACGCTCCTGCGTTTATGTGCTCGCTATTTAGTTGGGGGTTCTTACTACAGCCCCCCTTTATGAATTTTGCTGGCGATTTCCGCCATTGTCAATGAGCAAAAACGCAATCATGCAAGCATTGCAGTCAACGAACGATTCCGGAACACTACAAACAATATCCCACAGATTTTGGTCTACGCATAACCGGGTTGGTTGCCGTTTGCCAACATGTTTGATGACGCACGAAACATATGAGGGTGAAACATTTCTGAATGTCCATATTGAATCATAGTAGAAGTCACGCTTCCGTGGTTACAGCCCGCACAACCTCATGAGAACCACGTTTTTTTTATGGTTCTATTAATAATGTCCGGCATGCTTTAGAACGGTTACGAGGCGCTACCCGTAGAGAGTACCTACATGTATAACGTTTCGTGCTAAAGTATTACATTTCGGGCGCATGTAACAAAAGTGCACTAGTTACTAAAGAAGTTATAATGTTATTCAGCATTTATGAAGCATGTCATCAAGCGATTATCGCGGCATTCCTTTGTGAAATTCCTTCTGCAGTATTCAAATGGGCCTCAAATCGGAAATCATGCAAATATGCATTGAGTCGCTCAAGCTTACATTTAGTCGTCGTAATGCGCAAACATTCCAGAGCTTAGCCTAACTGCTTTTGAAATCCGTGAACTGTTTGTTAAGGTTAAGGTTAAGGGTAGTAGGTCTACGAGACATTGCCGTCGTAACTTTACACCGACTTCAGCAAAGTCTATGTGGCTCTCGTCTCGTCTGCGACCCATATACTAAGCCAAGACGGCAAATTCAAACAAACAGTGAGAAAATTTCCTTTTTCTAGATTTGTATGTGGCCTAGCATTCTTTTATTTACACCTTTCACCGTACGACACTTAGTCGTCATCAAAATGGTTGCCTATTGAGCGCAAACGATGATTTATGGTACTGATGTGTTTTAACTTCAATGCAGTAGCGACATTGCGGACGCTTTCTCATTCCATAATATATATATATATATATATATAAATATACATATACATATATATCTAGCCATCGGTGGAGCACGTCATCGAAAATCGGTGCGCAGCGCATTGACGTATGGGTCGATATATTATCTGTTTGGTCGACAACAGCAAAGATCGAACTGGCGACACCCCAGTAGATGACAATCATAGCTAGCGCATTTGCCCCCTAGACCACGTCGCCCCAGATATAATTACCCAGTAGGGTTGAAGGTTTGTTGAGGGATTTTCAGGGATTTTCGTTCCCAGATAAGCACGCTCGATTTGGGGCGCTGTTCACGTTCCATGAACAGCCCTCAATTAATTTGTTAAAATTAATCTGAGACAGTATGAGAAATGGCCGAACAGCCATGCTGCTTTTAATGAACGCAGTAGCCTAATATAACTTTTTTGAGCTGACTCGCAGCCAACATTTAACGCCCACGGAACTGCTCTCTCATTATTACATAAGACCGGCCCCAATAAGTACGAATGTGCATCGGTGGAGATCCAACCTATGCACCCATGTGTCTTCTCCGGTCGCAAGGCGCAGACGAATGCACACACCGCGCCACCGGGCTCGACATCAGTAGCCTTGTATGAGACAACTTTTTAAACAAACAAAAATTGATTCCTAATGGAGGAACGGACCTTCGATACCTTAATCTAATGTAAATCGTAGGCGCGTCAGTAATAACTTCAACTTCTCTCTTAGCCTGCTTCAAACCGACATTTTGCAGATTTTGGCCGTCAAAGCGTCTCAAATTCTAGATAGATTTGTGCACATTGCTGCATTAACAGACTGTGACTGTACTGCGACTCTGTGATGACATCAACTGGCTGCAAAAGCCTGTGAATCGACTTGGCTAGTAGGGGCCCTCGTTTATTTGAGCCAATTTGGAGCCGCCCAATCCATTAGTAAATCATTGTATTTGATTTCGAATGTTTGTCGTGGGTGCCACCGCACACACACACACACACAGTCAGTCGCTTTCATATTTGTCCTTCGAGTAGTGAATATTTAAAACTTTGCGTTTTGAGGACCGCAGTTGCAGTTTGTAACTCCTAGGGATCTGAGCAGGGCGTCTGAGACTCTATACTTGTAGACTGCATGTGTTGGCTTTAACGCTTTAACGAGAACAGGTAAGCCTAAACGACGTGTCACAGTGTAGGCCCGATCTACCACGCACCAGGCTGAAACTCACTGAATCGAACTACATGCACCTGTATTTACGTACGCAGAGTACTTGACTAGTTAATATATTTCTCACTTATGCCGCCGACAAATGATGTATATATATATATATATATATTTATAAATGGCAGCTATATGTATATATAGAGGGACGGTGGCGTTTCTGGTCATTTATGATGCGCGGAACAATGGATCGGGTTCGTTTCTGCGAATGCAGAATAACAGTGATGATGATGATGACGACGACGACGATGGATGAAGGTGGCGGCGGTCATGAGGGTAATGAGGGCAACGCCTCATGCATCATTTTTCAGCGTGAGCTTGCGCAATAATTGCTTGACTTGGCGCCGCCGCCATCATGGTGTCGTTGTCATTGTCGTCTTCACCTGTTATAGGTATTATTATTACTATTATTCCTACTGTTACTACTGCTATTGCGGTTGCTGCTGTAGCCGCTATTCCGTAAATGGTAGCTGACGTCATCAACTATGCCTAATAGTGGCCCAGGTTCGAACAGCCTCCAGCCTGCCCAGAAAGTCACAAACGACAAATACAGAGAACAGAATCGAGAGGGACAGCGAGAGAGAGAGAGAGCTAAACGGAGAGAGCACGCAAAGGACGTGAACGTGAAATGAATCAATCGTAACAAGAGAGAGAAAGAAGAGATTGATTCGAATTGCAAACTTTCCAAAAAAATACTGCCACGCGGTGAATTCGCGTCATGTTGCACGTCGCTCGTCGGCGTATCATTCCAGCCAGGTTGTTGGTTTAACCGTCGGACGTTGGATCGGTCGGTCCGTCCCTACCGTAGTTGTTTGTTGTTGTTGTTGTTGTTGTTGTTGTTGTTGTTGTCGTTGTTGTCTGTTGCTGTTGTTGTTGCTGCTGCTGTTGTTGTTGGCTGTTGCTGTTTTTGTTGTTGTTGTTCGAACTAAGTGCCAAGTAAGCTGCCAGTGGCCGCAGTGGACAGCACCACCAAAAAAAACTTGCTTGACACAGTTGTTCCTCGCACACCGATAGCCCACACGGTAGACAGGCATGGTGTGAACTCGTGTGTGAACGCGTGTGCGTGAAGAATGAATGAGTCTTCATCAAGGCAGCGCTGGTTCCATGTACACTGGAGACGTGGAGCGGCTCTGTATCGTACGCTGTGCGAGGGGGGGGGGGTGACGCGACTGTACCGATGACGGTGCCGAGGTCGATGATGACCGTGATGCAGAGACGCAGCAGGTGTGCGACTCACTGGCCTGTCTGTCTCCCAATGTCAATGAATGAATGAGCAAATGAGCAATGAACGAAGCGCTTACCGGAGGACGAAACAATAGCACATCGATTGAACACAATGCCACGCACGCAGGATACACAATAGAATACACGCGATGTCGCACGAAAGACGGCACCAGTTGGGCCTGGGGAGCTGGGGCGCTGGTTGGCCGGCGAGGGGGGCTTTTGTTTGTCACCTGTCAATCAGAAGTAATCGTCGAAGTACGTAGTCGTAGCTGCGTAATAGTTATCGTAGTTTTTGTTGTAGTAACAGTAGTGGCGGCAGTAGTTATAGTAGTGGTTCTCATGCGCATCCTGCCTCTCTCTTCTCGTCTCTCTTGATTTCTGTCGTCAGAAATCGTCAACAGGCTGCAAGCTATCAACAGCAACAAGCAATCAAACTCACTCACGCCCGGTCATTTGCGATAATGCCTTACCAATAATTGCTTTGCTTAGGTACACCGTTTCAATTGCTTACTTAAGCGAAGGCAATGTTGGCTAACCTGGTGGCGCTCGTCTCGTGGGATCATGACGATGACAACATTTCTAATAATAATAATAATAATACTCTGACCTGGAGAAAAGATACCACTTCGTACCCGTCGCCATGGAACCGATGGGCCCAATCAGCAAAAACACAAGTATCTTCCTCAAAGACCTAGGTATCAAAATAAGTGCTAACACGGGTGACCAGCGCAAGGGTGAGTTTCTACGTCAGCAACTCTCGCTCGCAGTGTGTAGGGGAAACGCCGCCGCTGTCATCGGCTCCATGGATTGAGGAGCGGGGTGAGCCTAGGCGGGTACACGTTTAGATCCCACAATTGTAGGGAAACACCGAAATATAATAATAATAATAATAATAATAATAATATAACCATTATTATGTGTTGGAACAATACAACTGTGAGGTGTAAATGTGTATCCTCGTTATTTCATTGCTTCTATCTAGCTATTCTCAGCCCATTGCCCCTAATATCGACGCGGCATTTCCTCTGCAAACTGCTAGTGAAAGCAGCTGCCTCAGAAACTCGTCTTCGCGTATATCCCCGGTGTTTGCTTATTATTACTGTAAGTAAGCAATTGAACGTGCGTTTTAGGTGGCACAGCAGAACGCCGTAGCAAAAGTTCGATTCTATTATGGTTAATGTTGCCACTGCCATCGTGATTGCCGTCTGGAAACTCCAGAATAAAGCGTCTAAAAACCCGCCTATACGAATCGTATTGCTTGGAAATTCGTCAGTGAGGTGGTGATAACTATACACGCACACATGTATATATATGTGTGCATAAGTACATAACAATCGAGTCTTCTGCGAGCACCTGATGAGGCCCGGCCACAACAAAAACAACAGCAACAACAACCTCAACAACAATTAACCGGAAATGTGATGTACTGCACCTTCAGACTCTAGTGAGTTGCTGGCCAACAACGTTGAATCACACCCGCAAGCTAAAGGGAGGAGCCCTTCGGCAACCAGTCCATCATGCTGAGCACTCTCACCATTGTGACAATCAACCAATCGCCATCATACTTAGTGTTATGCTTATCGTCGACGGTCCTTTGTTCATTTTGAATGCAATACGCTACGTAGAAGTATCTGCAATTCCACCTGTGTATGGGCGGAGAGGGCGGGGGGGGGGAGATGTGGGGTAGACGCTGGGAACAGACAAGGATCTCGCCGAGCAACGCCAACGAGAAAACGCGCACGCTTTCTGGTCTTCTTTCCTCTGAGGCGCTGAAATTTCCGGGCCCGACCCCAACCAGCCAGCCGACTCCCAAATGAAATGACCTTCCCGGCTTATCGGCTGCGAAGTTTCCTTCTTCCATTGTTGTTGTTGTTGTTGTTGTTGCTGTTAATGTTGTTGTTGTTGTTGTTGCTATTGCTGAGGCTGCTGATGTTGCTCGTGCTTTTTATTCTAACTGCCTTTGCCGCTGGTTTGTTATTGATTGCTGTAATCGTTCAATCTTGTCGTTGTTTTTGTCGTCCATAACGTGCTTGTGCCGTATGCTCCGCCTGAGTGGCTGTTTACATTTTCAGGAATAAGTTGTATGCTGTAGAAAAAGCGCTAGTTTTTTGTATGAACATTACGTACGTACTATTGATGTTACACCTAATGCCGGTGTTAACGCTAGCGTTTCTGTTTTCGTGTTTGAATGCTGTTGTAGTTATTGTAGTTCTAATTTGCTTCTGGAATCGCTATGACGTCAGTGGGGTGGGGGGCTTATCAGTGTTGGAATGGCAAGACTTATTCGGAGCATGGCATGTAGAATGGAGGCAGTAAATGGGGATCTGTAAAACCAGAATAACTACTGTCTCGCGGTGCTTAGAGGCAATGCCGTTTCGATATAGCTTATTTTCTAATGCCATGCCGCTTCAATCGGCGCTATGCGACTATCGAAGATAAGCGATTGTTACTGAAACCGACAGAATTGGATGTTACCTCACTTACGGCAGAATTGAAATACTAATATTAAGTTGATGCAAAAGTTCGTGCCGTCTGGGTATCGAGTCAGCGCCCTCTAGACAGCATCAGCATGGGAAGGGTGATAAGGGTATGATCAAGCGGCCATTACTGCATCTGGCGGCAGGCTTCACATTGACGCCAAAAGCCTACCTTATTTCTGAGAAGGTGGAAGAATAGTGAATGTGAAAGTGCAAATTTGAAGCGTTTTGCTGTACGATTAGCGAAAATATGCTAACATATGCCAGCCTGCTGTAGCTTGTCGAAACATCTCCGCCACCTTCGGGGATGACTCAGTCAACAAACGGACTTGCCAAAAATGAGTTGCCAAGTTCCGCAGTGGAAATTTCCACCTGGATAACCAAAGTCCAATTGACCCTCTGTGCTAGAAGAGGATGCTATGCGCTCAAACTGCAACAACATCCACAAGTTACCACTCGAGAACTCGCTAGAGAAGTTCGAATTGACCGAGTAGCCATTGCCCAGAACGCTCAAAAAGTTGAAATAACCTCAAAAGTCTGTAAGCGGGTTCCTCATAAACTAACAAAATCAATTCATCAAATAAAACGCCAAGCACTTCGAGCGCATGGGCGTCTATACTTCTCTCATTATTATATTGTCTCACCGCCAAATTTAATTTCGTTCTTGGATTGTTTGGTAACCTGGGATGAAAAATGCGTCTCCTATTAGAATGTATACAGGCAAAGATTCTCGTCCGAGGGGCGGGCAGCTCCCAAAGTCAACCCAAGCAAAACGCCTGCTCAAATAGGGTTATGCTGTGTTGGCGGGAATATCAGATCTGATTCACTCAAGTGGGTTCACGTTAAGCTTCTCAGAAGGACCCGCATGTTCGTGCAAATTCGTGTCTTGCTCCAGGCAAAAAATGGCAAGAACTTATATATATATATATATATATATAAACAAGTCGTATTGTAGACTTATACTACGGGCATTTGTTATCTTTTCGTTTTGGATAGTAGTCGAAAACGCCGTTTCGTAGATTCGTCGATGTTAACCATTGTACTGTTTCCTATCTGTAGCTTCTTTCATTGCTTGTCAGTTGCATTTGATCGCTTTCTCTCTCTCTCTCTCTCACTCTTGTGGTTACCAGACGTCAACTTTTAGTGTGCAATAAATATTGACATGCCAGAACAGAGATCTGCTATTGCAGCTGCTGGTGCTGGACATTGTGGCCCTAGCGATGAGATGAAGACCACAGTAGCGCTAACAACAATAACAATGATCGCAATTGATACAGAAGCAACGTTATAAAGGGACGAGGATACTTATGCAGTAACCCAGTCTTAACAATGTGTAATGGTTAGCAATATTGACGCGATGCGACGGTCAATTCTGTTTTGTTGGCTGGTGCAGAAGCTGGACGCCTCGCTTATTTATTATATTCGTATTTATTATATTTATTTATATAACATACACACACATTTTGGCTTATATATACGATGTCAAATTATCTTTTTTTTAAGTCCACATAAATGTCATAGTAAACGAGGGAAATTTGTTAATATATAAGTATTATGTGACACTACAAACGCAACACAAAACCGAGATTTTTCCATTATTGTATAAATATATATATATATAGTCAACGGGGGTGGCGAGGACAGCAGACGACTCTGGTATAGGAGTTCTTAGTTAGATCTTGTCGCGACACATACCCTTTAAGGTACAAGAAATAAAATAAATGAAAATATTAAGTACAGAAAACGAAAAACAAATGAATGTACAAACATATACACAATGATATTATTTTTGTAACTATATACAAACATATACACAATAATATTATTTTTTTACACTATATATATATATATATATATATATATATAAGTGTCTAATGACGTATATATAATATACATGAGACGTAAATTAAACGATGTAGTACATACCCCGTCTATATTCTTACGTACAGCATGAAGATTAACTGTATTATTTTAGTACTCTATGCATACGTTAGAACACTATACCTTGGATTTACATTTGAGCCCTTGTGATGTATGAATGACACAGTAACCAATTTGTATGTCTAAATGTATGCGTACGCCGTGTGGCTCAATGACAGTCAAAGTAGGTTGTCGAAGCATAACACAGCTTAATATCGAGGACATGGTTGTATAAATTTTTCACAATAGAGATCTGTTACATACGGAGATGAGTCTTTTTTGTAAGACTATATATTCTTTTGTATTCCCTTATTCTCTTCTTTTAATTCCTAAAATTATATTTCGAGAAAACTCGCAGGTCTAGCCAGCAAAGCTAATTGCTTGTTCGAAGTAGATATCTATGAAGTTTTATATATGAAATAATTGTTTTCAAACAAAATTATTATGTACCTAACGAAACAAGCGTAGACTACTGTCAGTACGGCTACAGTCTCACGATGAGTCCTCGTGGACAATTTTGCTATTATATCTACTTTAGATTCTACATTCTTCATTTAATACGTATGTTATTTTACGTCAAGGATCTCTTGTGAGAACATGATAAATTGACAAGGCGGTTTGCTGAAGCCTTAAGTAAAATGTTTGCGATAATTGGAGTGTCGCACGACCCACCATGCATGAGTCTTCACAGCACGCGCAACAAAACAGGGGTACTTTTGGTTGAACAGCTCTAAAGCGCGTTCAACTAACACGGCTTTTCTGTCGCCTGTCTTTAGTACCTTATGCGTATAGAAGCATTGCGATACTGTAGATTTAGTATTTGCATCTATACATGTGCATATTAATGACATATGGACATATATACAAATAACAAAATTTGACTTATTTAAGAAGGGCTATAAATATCAACGTTTCGCAAATGGCAATATATACATATATAGGCAAGCAGGGAACAGTAAACAGGAAACCTAAAGAGCTCTGGAAACTTGTGGAACATGCATATATATATATATATATATATATATATATACAGGGTGTTTCAGGAATATTTGAAGCACGATATATGGAATTGTAGAGCTCGTTAAAGCAGATGCTTTTTCCAATGAACATGGTCTCTGAGAAGTCTTGTTTCGGAGTGAGAGTGAAATTACTACAATTTGTGACACTGGTGTTTTTGCCCGACATAGGAGCATAAAATGTGCTGTTGCGAGACAACCAGTCTTCCTAGACAGAAACTAAGCACACCTTCGTGTTCGTGATCCTGCTCCATCTGAAGAATATACAAGACCGGTCCGAAGACGCGACATGGTCGCTTAGAAGAGAATTCGCCAAAAATGAAGTTCTTTATTAGCGTTCACGCCAAATACTTCAGAATCATAACCCTACGACACACCCACGTGTTCAAGGCTAACATATTCAGCAAATGCGCATTTCATGACGATCATTTTGGTACCAAACTATGGCAATGCGAGCTGTGGTTGCGTAGTAATTACGATTTTTCGGTGGGATGTCCAGATTAAGTGTATGTATTTGGCGTGAACGCTAATAAAGAACTTCATTTTTGGCGAATTCTCTTCTAAGCGACCATGTCGCGTCTTCTGACCGGCCTTGCATATTCTTCAGATGGAGCAGAATTTTATCAGACTTCTCAGAGACTATGTTCTATTGCAAAAAACATTTGCTTTAACGAGCTCTACAATTCCACATATCGCGCTTCAAATATTCCTGCAACACCCTGTATATACCAAACGCACAAATTCATCCGAACGTGTGCTACTGCTACTTTATTCTATGATATGTACTTCTACAAACGGAACTCGTCTCTCGTACGTTTACATTATGCGAGTGTACTTACCGGCAGCTGGTAGCAGGTTTGTTCTTGGGATGCCCCAAGTTTTCCCTTCGGCATACACAAGTAGCGCTTAAGGCCGACCAAACAGTGTGCCGAAACACTTGCAGACCAGCTTTGCGAGAGTCCTGAGAATAGACTCCTGAGCGGCATAAAAGCAGTGTAAGGCAAAATAAGTGCTGGTGTCCTGTATATACATTCAATAGCAATGTACGCTAGCTGTATACCAATTCACGGGCCTACACTCTATTTCGGTGGAAAGAGAGCAGGCAATGTGAAGCGCGATCTAACAGCTCGTACTAGGCAGTTTTTTTTTTAATATATATGCTTTCAATATGTTTTTTTACTACAAACCACTATTCCCTCGTTTGCCAGTTACTGTTATTAGAAAATATACCTGTCAAGTGGAATGACTATTTCTAAACCACGGGTAAAATTTGAGCTAGGCATTTACTGGTGACTATTCTTGTCTTGTGTATTTTATATGGCTGCTCGTTCTTTGCATTGCCAAGCCGTCATTCGAAACTAATGTTTATCGGCTGAACATCATGGCATAACCGGCTAAATAAACGGATTTGTACTAGAAATGTTCCCGTCCTCACTAAATTACCAGGTACTGTCGCGTTATGCAAGTGTATTTAGACGCTAGTGGAGCTGACCTAAACTAGTCTCCCAAAAAACCTTAACGTAACCCCTCTGCTGCACTAAAAGGAGTCACATAGGATAACAGGCTAAACAGTTTTGGCTGCGGAGGAAAACCTTTAAAATTGCACGCGAATTGCTACAAACTGAACAAAAAAGTAAAAGAACAATGCATGTATCTATCTGCTTTACTTAGATTCTAGTTGTCTGTGCGAAGAGTGATCTGCACTTTATGTAGCATATCCGTGACTTACAATAAACACGTCGTGTATTCTACATTTTTACAGCTTTTGACTTCCAACAAGGGCCAAAATACCTTAATTGTTGGCAAGGTGAGAGTCCAAAACCTTAATTTTTGGCTCAACTAAATGCCGCCCCGTTTCTAAAATAGGACAAATTGTCCGCGTATAAACTGTAGTGCTCATGTGTTAAAGCAATACCACTTTTGGCTCTTATTCCGCGCAACTTACGTCATACGCAAACGCTGGCCATACCAATATTGTCAGGTACTTTCTGTATTCCACATGTTGAACCAACTACTACATGTACATACACGATTGCATAGTATAGCTACTACAAATACTTCACAAACCTGAGTACACGTTACGGCAGCATTACGGCTTTGAACGTTACCAAAAAAATACTTCGGGCTGAATCTCAGCCAGGATTTAACGTTCACGGGACTGCTTTTTGCAATGCTTCATAGATGGGCCCTCATAAATACAAATGTGCAACGGTGGGGCTCAAAACCACGCACCTACGTGTCTTCTCCGGTTGCGAGCCGCAGGCGAAATGCACTACGCTACCGGGCTTTGAACATTATCAGCATTCTCTAAATACACAAATATGTTAGTGAAGCTAAATGTTTGGCAATAGCCGGTGACAATACTTGCTTTTCTCGTGCGGTAGGCCGCTGTCACTGTTTCTTAACGTCTTACAGCCATCGGCTGTGTCAACCGGTCGAGCAGTATGCAAATCTTCCACTCAAAACAGACATGTTTTGCTGGACGCCATCCATGCATTTACAATGCATTTTTTCTGCAGAAATGGGTACGTATTCTATCCCAAATGGATGCTCTATATTTGCTGAAAATGTACCAAACGAGCGCACGAAGAGACAGTAAGACGGCTTGGCACAACGCAAGATGTCGCCAAAGATGCTTCCAGAGAGACTATTAGCTAACGAAGTGGTGCCATTCGTCGGGATTCGTGTTCTTTCACATCCTGTTCCATCAGCGCTCATCAAAATTGTAGTGTCAAGCGTTATAAAACAAACCATATGACTCTGACTCTGTCGCCTCAATGCCTACATTGCAGCATTGATCGTATGGTACCAGCCCTTCACTTCAGTCGTTTAGTTCCGAACACAGCTATTGTAGTTAACTTCAACCGGTTTGCACCGCCTTCTCTTCTCGATTAGGATGGCTCACTACAACTGCCACTATCGCAACCATTTTGATTAGTACACTTTATTGCTATACAATAGTATGACTACTAAGCGTATACAAGCAAGATAACTCTTCGGAAATAAACTACGTCGTTTGTTTACTGAAGCCGTCGCTCCTAAGATGAACCGCCGTTAGAACCGCGTGCTATTGGAATCGGCTGTTGCGTGTTGTATCTGCTTTTATCCATAGTTTGGCTAGTACCATTTAACCATGTCTGGACGTTAGTAACTGGTAGAACTACCAAGATAACTACCATAGCGCAGCGATTACAAGTAACGGCACTTAGCAAACAAATACAGCCTGTAACAATGGAAGTTGGAACGGCTAATATGGCGCAGCGGTTAAACAGGGCACTGTTGACGTCGTCATAGCGAGCTCAATATCAAAGGAAAAAGAGCCCCTATGAGGATATCATTCGTTTCATCTGCATCTTTATATGTGAGTTAATACGGTGCATATATATATATATATATATATATATATATATATATATTAACTGTTCTCTTAGTTTTAAAACGTTGCTATGTTTATATCAGGGTTAAACAACTCTACGCACTACCTAGGCTGGACCTGATATCGACTACAGCATACTTTGGCGACGAAGATGACAGGATAAACATATACGTCTATTTGATCTAGCATTAAAAGCTTCATAACTGGCCATCTCTTTCTACTGGAGATACTTCGTCGCATGTCAAGTAGTTGATTTCACGAACTTTAGCAAGCATAGCTTTTTAAATATCTTAGTCGTTTCTCCAAGATAAATGTCTCATGAAATTTGACAGATTGAAAAAGTCGCAACGCGCAACCCTGTTGTACATCGTCTGGGCTGGCTGAGCTCCCGTTAGTGTTTATCTAGTTCGAGGGTCCACGCGGAACTACTTTGGTGCAGCATATATATATATATATATATATATATCATGAGAAAGATTAGTTTGTGAGTCTTTTTCCAAGCGAAGCCTTTAAGTACTGACTAATACATATACTTTTAATAAACAGAGCAGTGCCACATTCGTAACTGTATATATATATATATATATATATATATATATATGTATACAAAGGGAAGCGAGGAATACGGGTATTGTACGAGAACTTACTTATACGACAATACTCGAGGTAATCCACAGAATAGAAACTACTGGCGGAAACTCCAGAGTTTACTCAGAAACAATATACTGACGATGTTACATGTCATCGTCATACTGAAGTTTTGATAATTAATTTATACTTGTGTATGAATTGTCAAAACTCCAGTCTCAGAATAGACAACGTGCGCGTCTTCCTCCAGTCCGCGGCATACCGATTTCACCACCTTCATTGACCATCTCAAAAGGCGGCCTTCTGTGTGCTCTTTAACGTGGCCTCGTCGACACCCCAAATGGGCTCGCGCGTTGTACCTTGTACATGCTACGGAGCTCCTTTAAAACCTCCTTTAACTTTTCTGGTGGATCAGTTTTGAAGTTTGGACATTTTGGTCAAGCACGGTACTAATACCAATTTAGCAGAGAGGTTTATAATTGACTGGGTGTAGCAGTGCATATTCAGAATTTAATTAAGGTAGCTTTTTGTCTCCTACCTTTTTTTCTTGCACATGTCCGTGCATTGGGTGGTAAAAATACAATAGATATAGTTCTCATCAATATATAAAAGAGATCCACACACATATATTGCAAAGCGTTACTATATACAAGCGACACGCACGAAATATTCAGATATTTTCGTCTAATAGTCATCTAGAACATTAATTTTTGCAACCCGATCGGTCGAACAATACCAAACTACCTTGCGATCACGTTAAACGTACCGTAGATGTATTGCGTTCCAACTGTATATATCGTATATGTAGTGCGTCCAGTAGAATACAAAATAGTAAGCTACAGGGCATTGCCAAAGAAACGTCATGCTATATTACTGGCAAGTTTTTCTACGTCTGCGTGCGCCCGAATACCAAACAGCTGCAGTTATGACATAATATAACGTAGCACAGGCCACTATCTCAATTAGCTGTCATGCGTTTGACTAGACACATATGTGCGAATCATCATACTGCCAGATTATGCATAAATGTGTATATATATATATATTATTAGGCATTACTCAACTGAAAAATGCTTACAGCTTGTCAACATCAGTCGCGATAAGGGGAAGTCTGTTCGAGCGTGCTGGCGAGCTCTTCGTGCAATTTACGGTTGACCTAAAGGACCTCGAACCTAACCCTGTGAAAATACAATTCGTAAAAAAAAGTTTCACTAAACAGATTCAATACCGGATGTGCCAAGCCGTGGAAGCATATATATATCAGTAATATATTGAATAATATTAATATTTCTTTCTAAATTTATTAGCATACAAGCCTTTTATTATCACGGTTATTTCATTCATATTGAAATTTCACTCATACTGTATGCCTATAGCATTGATACTTTTACTGTTGTCAGCTGCTCTCAGCAGAGACGCAGTGCAGCGATCTCTTCGTAAGGGCCAAGCTGGTAGACGCATGATACTCCGTACACGCTTGAGAGCACAGTCGGCAGATGCACTGTGTGTACTCCTCGTAGAAGACCAGGTGATGATAGCCATGAGCTATGTATCTGGTATAGACGTGGCGATTGCCACATGCAAAAGCTGACCAGAGGCGAGAAGCACTGAACATATTCAGGTCTCCAACGTCCCGTCGGACTTGTTCATCTTTATTTTCCGACTCCGAGACAAAGCTTACGAATGGTACAGCACGCGGCGTCTTCAACCTCAATCGAATTATCTCAACTGTTGGTGTAGAGCTTGACATTAAGTAAAAAAGAGAGTGGTTAGTGGAATTACCGATCGCTTCATGTACATTATGAAGCACCTTTGAAGCATAATAAGCACCCCGTACTCTGTCAACATCATACACCAGCCTTGGAATAATAATCTTGAGGTAGAAGAGTGCCACTGCCGTCGCGACGGACAGTCTGTCGAACGCCGCCTACTCTTCAATAAAGAAAAACTAGGGCTGTGCCCAGAAACATGATAATAGAGTATAAACGTTCTTTTGTTTCGGTTCTTACTACTAAGGCGGAACGAGAACAAATTTGTACAAGTGTACGTACAACTTTCGTATTTACTCTCAATGCTGGTCTTACATTTGTTCTCTCAATACAGATAACTGGATCTGTTTGCATATATATATATATATATATATATATATATATATTATATATATGTATATATATGTATATATATATATATATATATATATCTATATATATATATATATATATATAAAGACGTAACAATTAGAGTGAGGCCGTACCGAATATCTCTAGCATCCACTCTATAACACCTTAACTTTTTTGGGGCTGACTCTCAGCCAATATTTAACGTCCACGAGCTTGCTTTCGCATTGCTGAGCGAAGAGACGGACCCCATAAATACAAGTGTGCACCGGTGGGGATCCGAACCCGTGCACCTATGTGTCTCCTCTGGTCGCGAGGCGCACACAAATGCACCACGCCACCGGGCTCCACAGCATCCACACTTAGACGCCAGGCAGGTGGTTTGACTCGAAGAAATACGAAAGACAAAGAGTATTCTAACATAGCAACAACCGCTTATATATGACATTCGACCGAACCGCCCCCACACGGCATACCATGCCACTACAACGACGCCAACACTCAATTTGTAACCTCTTTGCGCTTCCCATTATCGTGTGCTTGTATCTTACGTACTACGGTCGTTCTGACTTCCGGTGTCGTCATTGTCTGCTCTACGTGTATTTGTTCTTTTTTCTTTCTTTTAATTTGAGGTTTATTCACGGAACCGCAATTTCACAATGCTTAAGTTCTCGTATATAAAAATATTTAAATCGTGTAGTAACGCCAACATTATCTATTTCATACTATTAACATGTCTCACTCCAGTACGAAACTAGCAATTGAAGTCGCTTCGAAACACTTCTCCCAGTTCACATACATGACACGCTTTCTTCAACCTATTGACGGGAAACTAGTTTTGACTAGAGTTTGTACTCGTTACCCATTTTTTCACCTCACGTTTAAATAATCTGACTGAGGTAAGTACACGAATTTCTTTGGGAAGTTCAGTCCAGATACAAATATATAGTATACATATAGCGCTGCTCTAACTATCTGTGACAATTACCATTACTTTTGGCATGAACGAGCGCACGACCCGATCTGGCCTTTGGACAATATTTTCCATATATAGGCTGTATACGTTTGGGTATATTTGCGATAACTCATCCCTACAGCTATGTGTTTTATTTATTTAAGATTCATGCTGATTCAAGAGCTCTAGCCTGACCATAGGGAGCGGCTAAACTTTACCAAGTGGGCTTCCAAGTTAATGCAGCGTAGTGCCGATGTGGTAATCAAAAATACCTTTTTTGATGAAACCAATTCTCTCTCTGAAGGAAGCTATGAATAAACATAACTGTCGCATCTGGCCAACTGAGAACCTTCTCTTGATTCACGATGAACCGTTGCACGTACCATATGTGTCAGTCTGGTGCGACCTCTGGTCCGGATGAATCACTGGACTACTTTTTTTCACTCCACGGTGAATGGCGAACATTATCGCATCATTAATTGTTTTTAGCCGATTTTGAACGGCAATCGAAGCGAGTGGTCTATGGTTCTAATAACATCCACTAGCCTTTAAGGATATTTTTAAACTTTTTGCTTGTGGTTTTTTTTAGAAGAGAAGAGTGTACGCTATTTGTCCCACGACCACCAGCGAACCTAATACCAACACTGAAGCGTCTGTCAATGTAATTGAGCCTAACTTGTGTGAAAAAGTGCTAAACACATGGCGTCTCATATACAGCTTGTAAAAACCAGAAAGGTCATCACCTCACTTGTGTTAAAACTGCATTCTTTCTGTATTAAAATAAAAAATGAAAACATAATTTTAATTTTATTTTTATTTTAATACTAATTGACGAATTGATGCCCTTTTTATTTTTAATTCATATTTTACTTTAATAATTAGCCTAACGGCTCCTATTTTGAGGTTACCTTAGATTATTTTGCAAACACCCGACACACATATATATATATATATATATATATATATATATATTAGAGAGATTACACGAGTGTTATAATCGATACAGATTGCATTTGCGATGTTTCGTTTTTATTTACATGCATTGTACAAATTTGACGGTGGAGGCTTTAGCGTCAAATGTGTTGAAATAGATGGCGTTGGTGGTCGAGTTTAGATGCCTTGTTTAGTCAGTATGTATTTTTAGCTTCCTTCGAATATTCGTTCCGCTGTTGGTTCGTTGCTCGCCGCTGCTGGGTCAGCTACAGGTCAACTAACTACGCACCAGCCAATGGCTGTTGCGTTGATGGGTCGTGCTGTTTAACGCCCGGGTGTATTTCTAGTGTTTGTGCTACTGCGTTTACCATTATTGCTGCAACTACTGACGACTACTTTTACTACTACGAACTATATGTATTCCAATAAGAATTAAAACAATGATGACGGCAATCAGGATAACGAGACGATAGAAAACAGGGCACAGGCAAAAAGGCACTCTCCAGAAGCTTGTTAGACAGGTGTCCCCTTAGTTTGAGACGGGGGTCGCGTCGCTCTAGGGAGGGTCGAGAGGGGTTGCCAGGGAAACTAGACTCGTTTTGTGTATTCTTTATTCGTGTGCGTGGGGGTGGGGAGGGGGTGGGGAGGCAATGATTACTGCTCAATGGACAAACGACGAAAGAAAGGGGTATACCGAACAATGATGGTGGTTTGTGGATACCTTCCTCAGATCGTCGAGCAACAAAAGGGGGAACAACCACAGCAATACACACACAATTACAACATCCACAACTACTAAAACAATTAAACAATAAAAACAACATCACCACCAACCACAGCTACACTTCAACAGCTAGAATTACAGTAGCAGCAGCAGCAGCACAAAAACAACCGTAATAGTTACGGCCAAGAGTGCTGGCCCAACACTGCGGTTACAGAGGCCGCTGGCGCGTGTTATGGCGGTGCTCGCGTTACATAACATAACGGCTTCGCTGTTGTTTCAGTGGCTTGGCATTATTTATTGCGCGCGCACGTGGATTAAGCACCTAAATAGATCGGCAAATAAGCGGGGCCAGATAGAGCGTAGCGTGACTTCGCAACAAATTCACACACGATGAACACGACCTGCCTGTGGACAGCGGCAGTCACTACTAATGGGGCAACCCGACGGGTGTTTTTGCTATGTGCATTATGACATACATGGGGATGAGCTGATTACGCCGCAAAAGGCGCCACCTGTGCTGACAACGACTATGACAACAGATTTGCAAGATGATTGCACGCCCGCTAGTGTCAGAATCTCTAGATTGGGCACACCCGATATGTTCAGAATCGCCATCGTAATGGCCACTCAGTCGGCGTTTCGAGATTAAGAACGTCGAGTATCGAGTAGCTTTGGTGTTCTTACTTTGCTTGCGTCAGAGAAAGCCCGTATGTGACACTGCAAGTGATGTAACTTAATATAATGGACCATGCTGGTACGGGATCATTAGTGACATGCCTATAGTTTTTGTGCTAGTAACGGTAGTAATCGTAGTAGTTCGAGTAATTTACAGTAGCACACAGTAGTAATTACCAATATCATCGAAAAGTGATGGCCAAAATCATAGTAGAAGTACTACTTGGCGAAGAACGAAGAAGAGATTATCCGATATCAGTTGCTAGGGAAAACGTCGCCGATACTGTAAGACTGTTTGGTAATCGTGAAATGGTTTGTTTGCCTGTTTGCAACAAATCATCATTGTTTGGCCGGTTTCGTTCCGGCTTTCTCGAATCGACGAAGGTCATATCAGCAACAGCAGCAGCAACAGCAACAGGGGCAGCGGCGTGGGCGGCGATCGGCCGACCAACGAACTATACAAGATATTGATAACACCGATTGATCGAACACGAGAGTGACACAAAAACGTCGTGTTGTCGCTCATTGGCACGGCAACGCTGGTTTACTGGTTACAGCGTAGGACCACCATGAAGACCACCGTGATCTGACCGTCTGACCACCCTCATGAGGTCAGATCTTAATGATGTCCATACTCATGTCCATGATGTCCATAGTCGTGACCCTCTTCGCCGCCGCCGTAACCGTGCGCCTCCACGTGAGGGTAGATGCCTACCTTGATGTACTGCTCCTGGACGCCCTTGTCCTCGACGAACGTATGATGGCCCTTGTGATCGGAGGAGACGTGGGTCGGGTGCTTTATCTCGACCTAGTGGAGAATTGGCAGTTTGGGAACATCCCTTTGAGGTTAGAATTCTCGTCTTTCATCTAGCAGGAGACTGCTAGCGTTGCCGGATGTCGGACATGCAAGCCAGAATAGCTATGCTAGCGTGCAACTATCGTGCATTATATAAATGTGCATCTCTGAATCACTGAATTGCCTAAGCGAAATCCTACAGCCGGTGTATGTCTGTGCAGAGATGCACTGCAGGTCATTGCGACAGCGTATTGATTTATCATGCACAATAGCTCTTTTACAATACCCAGATCTGGTACAATACGATGGCTTTTAGAAAGATATATATAAATAGTTACATAACATTTAAGTGTATGCAACTGTGCTCACAAATGTGCGAGTGGACAGAAGTTCTTAAAGCACAAGCAATTAACTTTGTCAATTGGTTCCTATATAGATTTCAATATTTATGCATACTATATATATATATATATATATATACATAATGTACGGCACCGCTACAGACGCTGTGCCTTTTTCAACACTGACCGAGAGCTACTGTTTCGGCACATAAGACTGGGAAGTCCTCTGACATACCAAGCCCTTGTCGAGGCAATCCTCAACGATCATGAATCCTTGATTATGGTAATAAGATTCGCAAAATTTGTCTTCGAGGCGAAAATAGCCGCCGCACGTCATGGCAAGATAAAGTGGCCGGGTGAAGTAACCTCGAGAAGTCAATAATGTGGCCATCCAACTGCCAACGAGGACAAAGAGGACGACTGGGCCTTAGTTGCCTTGTGAATCCCACGCTACCGTGGTTTTAGCAACGTCGCCGGTGTGCATCATGCATTTTGCCAGTTAATCTATATTACAAAAAACTCATATATAAATATATATATATATATAGGCGTATCTAAGTGCAACGTTCCACACAGCCGCTCTCACTCAAGGGAGACGAACTTGCGTGTTGTCGTGTGTTCATCGGCGGGTTGTCATCAGCTGCACGCTGCTGGCTCACTGTACATCCTGCAAAACACGCCATTGTACTCTGCAGCAGTGGCAGCAGCAGCAGCAGCAACAACAACAACAGCAGAAGCACGCACCTTGTATCCGAAGTCTCCGGCGACAGCGTGGTGATGATGTTCTCCGGCCTGCACGAGTGCTAGGACGGCCGAGAGGCACACCGCGAGCATAGCTAGTACGTTCATGATGTTCGAGTTGAAGAGTTTGCACTTGCTTGGTGGTGATAGCGATAGTAGTGGCGATGTACTAAGCTCTACTAAGCTCTAAAGTAGCTGATGTATCGGTGGCTGTATCTAGCGCTCTAACCGATCGTACTAGTTAGTACTCGGAGTCGTATCGGGAGGCTCGAATCGAAATCGGCGCGTTTGACTTTCGTAGCAGCTTATCGTCGGTTGGTTGGCGTTAGCTCTGATGATCTGCTATTGTGCACCGGTGGGCTGTTTTTATTTGCCGTCGCAACACCATTGTTGTCCGATGATCAGCTAGCCAGCCAGATGCTAGATGCGAGTCCCAAGAGGGCGAGGGCGAGTAGTTCTCGCGCACTGTGAGGTGTTCCGAACGTAAGGCAGCGAAGCGGGCGTCTTCGCCGCCGTTGCTGTGTCGGCTTCGTACGCCGGCACCCGCGCAGTCGCTGAGCGTGTTGTTTTTGGACTTTACCGCAGCTTTCTCTCTCTCCTCTCATTGTTAGGACGACCCCGTAGGCTGCCGTAGAGCGGTCGACGTTTCGGCTGCGGCGGCGGTTGTGGTGCTGGTGATGGCGGTGGTGCTTCATGGCGGACACATTAAGAAGTATACACGACACGCACACACTGACATAATGCATGGTCACGTACATCATCGCATACACGCCGCGACACATATACAGACAACTGATATATACTGTACGCAGCTACTGACGCCAACGGGCGGGGGTTCGTCGTCGGGGCTCAGTCGTGCTATTGTTTTTTGGCTGCTGAAGGGCAGGCCTGCCCCTTCACCCCACAGGACAGAAGCCCCACACGACATAAGCCCGGCACGACAAAAGCCCGCCTCTTTGTGCGTCCTAGATTTGCGGATTTGTGTAGTCTGTGAGTGGTAGCAGCTTTAGTGTTTCTGTTTGATTTCTATTAGAAAGACGTTTGTCGGACCAATCATTTCCATCGGAACTACTGTCGCTCTACTTTGATGAGGCGTTTGTCTTAGAGTTGCTATGGTCATTGGTATGACCGTTGTAGTTGTTGTCACCTTGATCATGATCTGGCAAAAACGACGGTTGAGATCACCAGGCTAGCGTAGGGATCACCAAGCGGTTCGATATTTGTATTCGTGTCCCAGCAGACACGCCCGGTATCAGCGATAGCGGGGCATTAGCTAAGACACCATCCGTCAGCCCGCTGGCCAGAAAGTAAAATCTGAAGTTAGTATGCTGATTTCAAAAATAAGGACGGATAGGTATGCTCGAGGATTTAAGATTTCCCAGCTGCCTAGAACTGCATTAAACGGGGTGCACGGGGCAGCATGAATTTATTGTTTTTGACTTTGTTGTACCTTCGTAGCTGTTGGTACAGCTTTAAAACAATCGACAACTATTAACTGTTAATTAAAAAAAAAACTATTATTAATTAAAAAGGCTATGCACCTGGGCCTAACTAAACTTGATTGATGAGACTTTAAACGGTTATCCAAGACCTCTTAAACTAGGATATATAGCTGATATTTTAAACATACATTTTTTCAGTTTTCATTGTGTTTTCAATCTGTGCTTTTCTATGACGCTAAGTAGAAGCAACGTAACACACCTGGATAGTTTGGCCAAATTTAATTAATATGACATTCAAATTTCATTCTATCCAGTCCAAAGTCAACGAGCAACTACTAGTGCACACCAGAAAAATGAACACTCTTGTTTTCTTCAGCACATTCGCGCATTTTCTGGCAGAGTGCCTTAACGAAACATTTGGGAGATTTCATTCTGCGTCAAGATTTCAATGTTCCTTACCTTGAGGCGTACCCGTGAAAGTACTAGTAGCTCATTGAAGGCAACCGTCGTGACCCCAAATTACTTCCTAGATTCCGTTCAGCGTAGATTTACACCATGACGCTCTAATTTCCTTCAACTTCGTTAGACGACACAAGATTAGGTGGTGGTGCTCAGAAATATCAAACAGCGTTTTACTTCGTTTATCGTTGATCGGAAGAGGTCTTTCCACAACGTGCAACATTTTCTTTCTTTGGCAAAATTGCAGCGGTTTGGCGTTGACCCCTGCACACCATTTAAGCTCAAAGCAAACCTGAGCTGCTGTCAGCGCTTTCTAATAAAATGCTATAATACCACGAGCAAACAATGTTTTAACGTGTTTATGCTCGTTGAATAGTGTTTTGTCGAATACATTTCTCGTCATCGCTTTCTGTACGGTCTGGACTTCCTCAGGGCGAATGTGAACGTTTCCACAAACGCAGCATGCCGCTCTATAAATATTGCGACATCCCATGCCCATTAAAGCATACTAGCCGCTTTACTAGGTGGGGTCTATCACCGCTATGCGTCCTCTTGTGCAGAAGTACAAACGTGTGGTAGATGGGCTGCTGATAGAAGATATATATATATATATATATATATATATATATATATATATATACGTGTATCTTACTCAATTTATTGTGCCAAAAAATTATCGTATTATATACACACGGCTTACGCCTAATGAACGCACGTATCGATATTCTTCAATCCAGAAATACCAGCTGGCGAAATACATTACCTGGTTCGAGAGAGAATAGTTTAGGTTGTTAGGAGATCTATAATTTAGACACTCCCGTCAAACGTCCGTAAATGTTCTTCTTTCTCTATTTAGACCTACAATTGCAACATCGTAATGTTACTATTTTTGTTTTTACTTAGACATGCAGCCTTTTTGGAATATGTGTCTGTCATAAGTCCAAACGATGTCAATATTCCAATACGGCTAAAGCTGTAGCTCGCACGGAGCTTGCCAGAAATTGATTTTTATTAAGGCTGGCCAAAGTGAGTTGCCACTACCAATATTAAAAAGAGCATATTTGACTTTGCAACGTAGGCTTTTATTACGCACGGCACAATGTCATACACATTTTTAAATACATTAAAAAAATATTTTTCTTTATATGTCAATAGCACGGTGCTCAGGCCAAATAGACTTCAAATTTCGCATAAGTACCTTTAAGTATTTGTCACAGCAATTTCAAACTTGATAATTCTTAGATTCAGGGCCGTATACGCTGTCAAAATATGAGATAGTTGATTTGACAGGCTATGCGGACAGAACTATATATATATATATATGACTGAGAGATGTTTGAATAATAACACATTTATAAAATAAATAAGTATATATCAATGTGTTCTCATTCAACACATTTCTCAGTTGAGACATCCTGTTATTGATGACACACATGTTTACGCAATATTGAATTGTCTAAATCAAGATGTCCAATATAAGGTCGTTAGAATGGTAGAGTTCATCGAAAGTTGAAAAAGCACAAAGTATCCAGAATACGGGCAAGAGATTACGCTCATTAGCACACATTAAACCTCGCACATGCAACATACTGAGCTTTGGCATGAAACGACACTATCGCAACCCTCGCTCTAGTCAAAGAAGTGAACAGCCATACTACGAGTAATTTTCTTATTGCCGTTTGGTGTTAGCGAGTGATGCGTCCACATATATAACTATATATATACATATATAACTACCACATATATATATATATATATATATATATACATATATATACATATATAACTACCACATATATAACTATATATATATATATATATATATATATATATATATATATATGTGTAGAGAGAGAGAGAGAAAGAGAATACAGTTAGTGATGAATTCTCGCGGAGACGGTATTGTGCATTCGCTTGACTTCTGCGTCACGCGTGTAGCCGTGATGGGGAAGCGATTTCTGTAACCATCACTGTTCCGTTGCGTCGACAACAACGTTAGTCTATTACGGTCGACTGGAAGACGAATTACGCTAAAAGGTGCATCACACCGATCAGTGTAGTGTCCTTACGCTAAACATTGTTAGCCGCCACTGCGGTAAACAAGTGCAGGAAGTTGCCGGGAACGTTAAGTCATCAGCACAGTCAATAACACTACTACTCCTCCACATGATTCATTATTTAGTTTAATTATATAAATAAAACATTGAGATTATATATATATATTGTTATTGTTAATGTTCACTACAATCGTTTCATTTTGCTGTAAGCTTTGCTGTAATATATCACAGGCGATCCGTTAGATTCGCGCCCGCTTAGCCAACCCAACCGCCTACAATGTTGGGCTGCACCGTATACCACTATTTTTTCTTCGGAGGTGGGAAATGCATTTACGAAACATAGTTGGGCTTCAATGCCAAGGCAGCCATTGACAGAATCTTAACAAGCTGCAGTTTTTCTCATGCATTTTTTTGTTATTGTTTTTCCGTAACGCTAATGCCCGTGTACGGTTTTTTTCATGTCATGGCTGATTCGTAATTCACTCTGGCATTTACCTTGTCTAAAGTGGAAACCATGCAAACCAATTTAAGAGTGGCCGGTCTGGGTCTCGAGCCCAGGCCTCCCGAATGCAAGGCAAAGGCTTTGCCACTATAGTGACAAAGCCTTTGCCTTGCATTGGGCAGCCATCTTGCCCGGTTGCATGTATGCAGGTTCTTCACAAACTAGTCCCATACTAGTATAATAAAATCAATTCATTTTCTCGAAATTTAAATCCAAAATGAATACTCCAACACCCCACCCACCCCCGGACCAAACCCTGACGTTGGAGTTGAGTAGGAACTAGAACCTCGAACTGTAGTTAGGTCTAAGTCAGATCTCTACGCGATAGCAGGTCAAAAGCCGCTAAAAGCTTGTGCGGCCCCACCACTGTGTGAGCCAGCCGGGCTGACCGCTCGTAACCGCTCGTAACAAGTCCCCACACGGCTGGGTAATAAGTGTTGCGCAAAAGTGTTATTCCGCAAAAGTGCCAATTTTGCGGCTAACGGCAAACCTCAGTGCGTTCGCTTTAGGGCATAGCGCGCGTCCAATCCGAAGCTCCTCTGGTTGCTTTGGGACGGCCGCGCATGACAGACCTTGGCGCTCGCTGCCGGCCTGTGCTGTTACAGTGAACTTCTGCGCGATGTAAAACGCGACACCGCAGCGCATAGTTTCGACAGTAGAAATGGGTGTTGTTAAATTGAATGCGACTTGTTGTTGTTGTTATTGTACCCGCCTTCTAATCGTTTATCTCGTGTCTTATTTTTCTCTTCCAAATAACAGCAAACAAAACAACAGCTTTTTAGTTAGGGTTCTGACAGACTAAATGGTCGTTGGTTCTGCCGTACCTGGGTGTATATATATACGTATGTATGTTAATATATATATATATAAATATATATACAAAATTTAAAAAAATGATATATATATATATAAACATACTGTAATGACATTCAGCGTTTTCCATCGATCAAATGTCGTAGGCGCGACACAGCAAAACGAACAACATCGACTAACCGCAACGGTAGCAATATCTGTATGATTTTTGTAAAAATGTAAATTAGTCATTGAGTGACAGCAGCTGTTATACACGGCGGCTTTTGTCCGCGGTTCGTCGGTAAAATCCGGTAAGAATAAGTGAACGTAAAGCCACTACTGTGAGCTGTCACAGAAGCTGATTTCAGTCAGCTTGAAGCTTCTCCCGCATACCCGTTTCCTCTCTCTCTCGCTCGCGCGCGCCACTTAGTTTACTGCACTGTCAACTCGTTAACATCTAATTACAGTTCGAAAAGCGCTCAAAGGTGATGAAGATGTTGCAGAAGGTCGGCCGAGGTCCACGGCAATCCAATATCTGTGGACGGCGATATCGTGTGTAGCTTCGTTAGCTAGTTTCGTTTATTCGTCGGCGAAGTTACGCGGGTTTGCTGTTACTGCTGGTACTGCTGTTTCTGTTGTTGTTGCTGTTGCTGATTCTGTGTACGATTAGTTAAGGTTAGTTCGTTAGCGTCGTTAATTAACCACGCCGGAGCTGGATGAGATGAAGCTGGAGCCCGCGCCGAACGCTTAGGACGTCGGGTGAGTACCGGCCTATCCAGATCTGATTGTCTGTCTATTTGGCCTGGCTAGGACGGGAACGGGTAGACTAGTTTGACTAGGATGGCCGGGCAGACAAGTTTGGGCTAGGATGGCCGGGCAGACAAGTTTGGGCTAGGATAGTCGGGAAGACTAGGCTGGGCTAGGATGGTCGAGATGACTAGGCTAGCCTGGGATGGACGGGGGCCTTTGGAAGAAGAAGAATAATAGTCTTGTTCCCCGAGACTTTCGAAACATTCGTTTGCATTCGTTATCGCTAGGCGGCAAAGGTTTGCTAGTGCACTGCCGCTGCTGCTGCTGCTGCTGCGACGGTGGCTAGGACGATACACGCGACAGCACCGCTTAAGTGCTAGCCTCGTTGTTCTTGTTGTTCTTTGGCATTGCTCGGGGCAAATCGTGCTCGAACGCTTTTCGGTGGCCGACACAGATGACCGTTCCATATCCATACTATAGTATTATGTCTACCCGTCCCTCATGTGTCCGCCGCTCTGCTCAGTGCGACGATTGTCAGCAGAAGAGGGGGGGCGGACTGGACGCTCTGCGCCCGTTACCGTCGGTTTCCGTTCTTCTCTGCCGCCAGTCACAGCATTTTTGCTCATTGTTTTTTTTTCTACTTTTGCCACACTCTTTGTGTATACTATTATTGTTTTTGTTTTTTGTTGTCTATATATATTTATATAACCTTAAAATTGAATGATACATGTAATAAAAATGAATAATAATTTAAACAAAAAAACAAACAAAAAAAATATATATATATATATATATATACAATATATATGTATTTTGTATGGATTAGTATTAAATATATCGTTCAATTTTAAGGTTACAGGCATATGTGATTAACTAACTACACAAACGCCTATATGAGGAGTGCTACCACAAGAGCTTACTAAAAGAGAGGCAGACTTGTTCGCTCATTGTGCCCATTACAATGCTGCCGCCTTGCCGCGCTGAACCCCCAGTGATGGTAAACGCTCAAGTAAACAGTCAAAAGCTCATTTCACCACAGTCGCCATTGTTGTCGCCTGTTTGTCATTGTTAATGTTGTTCAGCTGTTTTTCTGTTTATCGTCGCGGTTGCTGCTTTTCATCCGTACTCTCCTTGTTTGTTGTTGTTTATCGTGTTTGTTGTTGTTGTTGTTGTTGTTCATGTTACTGTTGTCCATGCTATTGTTGTTGTTGTTGTTGTTGTTGTTACCGCTGTGCTGCTATTTTATCTGTCCTTCTCGTTTTGCATGTTTATTATTGTTTTATGATTCGTATTATTGTTTTTGCTGCAGTCCACTTATTCTCCTGTATTGGTTCATCTTTGTGGTTGCAGTCCTGTCCTTTTTTCTTTTTGAACCGATTGTTTTTCGCTATTGACGCACGCGTTGATTGAACTGTTATAGTCCTTACTATAAATGATTGTATTGTTTTGTCAAGTTGAAGTGACTGAGCGATCAAATCGTGCCTCAGACGGCGTACGCCGCCGACCAAATCCTTTGTTCCAACCGCTCAACATAGTTTTAGGCGCGTCAGTGCACCATGGATTCCTTCCTATCTTATGGTGTGTATCTCAAACACAGTAGCAAGCAGCATTTGTCTGTTCGATTGTCATGATAACAACAGCATTTTCAGCGACAAGCAGCATTGTTTGAAACTGGACTATATATATATATATATATATATGGAGAAGACATGCCGACAAGGGGCAAATATACCGACTGGATCTAAGTGTGTATATGTATATACAGGGTCATTCATATTGCTGTGCACGCATTTCGAGGTTTGATAGATCTCGGCAAGAAAATAAGTTTACCTTATGGAGGGAAGACGTGGAAACGTCTTGTTTAGGAGCGAGAGTGAAGTTTATAAAAGTAGTTTTTCTGCCTTTTTTTTCCTACATAGTTGTGCGAAATCTCTGTTTGCGGGAGAACCAGTCAACGCATGAAGGAACCGATTACACCGGCGTGTTCGGAGGAAAATTCTTCACAACGGAAGACACTTCACTAGCTTGCGTAGCAAAAAGCTAATACCCAGATTAAGGAAAGTCATGAAAAGTCGATATTTTACGTTAACGCCTTTTCATGAAAAATCGTAAAATTTTTCTATTGCGACCAAAAATGTACGCCCGAAAGACCACTCTCAGGCAATAGCAAATTTAATGCCCATCATTTTCGTATCAAGGTGATGGTGCTGCGTTACGTAGTTGTCAAGTCACTAAGCTTTTTCGGCAGTCATAGTTGTTATGTTTTACGTGCAAGTTTTCACGTTCAGAACCGTAAAAATTTGCTAAGACGTTTCCGCCCCCTCCTTCCACTAGGAAAATTTATTCTCTTGTTGAGTGTTACCAAACCTCAAAATATGTACCTAACTCTCTCATACGCACTATGGAAATATGCATGCCTTCGCTTTCGATATGGCTATCGAAAAAGCTTAGTGACTTGACAACTACGTAACGCAGCACCATCACCTTGATACGAAAATGATGGGCATTAAATTTGCTATTGCGTGAGAGTGGTCTTTCGGACGTACATTTTTGGTCGCAATGGAAAAATTTTACGATTTTTCATGAAAAGGCGTTAACGTAAAATATCGACTTTTCATGACTTTCCTTAATCTGGGTATTAGCTTTTTGCTACGCAAGCTAGTGAAGTGTCTTCCGTTGTGCAGAATTTTCCTCCGAACACGCCGGTGTAATCGGTTCCTTCATGCGTTGACTGGTTCTCCCGCAAACAGAGATTTCGCACAACTATGTAGGAAAAAAAAAGCAGAAAAACTACTTTTATAAACTTTACTCTCTCTCCTAAACAAGACGTTTCCACGTCTTACCTCCATAGGGAAAACTTATTTTCTTGCCGAGTTCTATCAAACCTCGAAATGCGTGCACAACAATATGAATGACCCTGTATATATATATATGGAGAAAACATGCCGACAAGGGGCAAATATACCGACTGGATCTAAGTGTGTATATATATGTATATATGTTTTTTTCGTAAACAAAGATTAACTTGTAAAGTGCATGATGCACACTGGGGCTCGTTTTTAAAGCCATGGTAGTGTGGGACTCACAAACTCACTAAAATCCAGTCGTCCTATTTGCCCCTTGTTAGGCGTGGTATCTGTTTTATGCTCTCGAAATTACTTCACCTAACCACTGCTCGGCTTTGTGTGACGGCCATTTTTGTTTTATATATATTTATCTATAACCCTACAATTGAATTGGTAAATAAAGAAAATTATATATATTTACCCAAACACGCCACGTACAAACACTATATTTCGCTTGAATTCAACTGTTTTTATAGGATGATTGGGCAAAAAATACTGTTAACATGCTTACGTTAAGCTCATAAAGCTGTACTATTAAATCTGATTGATTCAGTATTTTTGTTGGTTAAGGTCGATACAATAGACTTTTATTAAAAAAAATATTTTACACAAAATCAAATTGACTTTAAAGGTCGCACATTCAGCAATATATATATATATATATATATATATATATATATATATGCTATCTGATTGTTCAAGCCGGCCGTCTTAGCCAATATCGATCTTGATTTCAACCCCCATTCCGTTCCCTATCCGCACACGAATACACAGGAGGCAGATCTCACTACTACTTAGATTATTGCTCTGTAACATCCGAACCATGGCTGGCTGCCATTGGTTAACCGATGAATAGTTGGCACTTAAATTTTATTCTTCTGTGGTCAGTCAAATGGGCTTCAACAACTACCCCCGGCACTGAAAAGCGTTTTAGCGGCGTCAGACGAGTCTTGCTCGAACTCTGCTTCCAAACGTCAGACCCCTCGCATGATTTTTAATGATTAAATTCCCATTACATCATGCTATTCTCAATCTTGTTGTGATTAGTTGTTGGCGTCGTCGTCGTTGTTGCTGTTGTTGTTGTTGTTGTTCTCGTCGAACAACGTTCAGAAATTTGAATGGTTCATAACGAAGCACCAATTATTGCTGGTCGGCTACGGTCACGTGTGTCATACGAGAGACGGTATAAGCTGTCCAGATACGACAACGCCAAAGATAATTCCAAACAGTAAACGGAGTTTGACTACAGTCTAAAGCGCTACATTGCGCTTCTGGCTTTGGGAATTTACTGCCCAATGTTCCCAGCGGGTTTCGCCTAAGCAGCTGTCCTAAGCAGCCGCCATACAATCCTGCCGTTACAGCCGGAATCAGGGTGTGTGATTTATTTATTTATTTATAGGGCACTTGACGTACGTATGTGCGTGCGCGCAGTGGCGACGGCTTCTTGTCCCATCGTGGGATAAAACCATTTTCAAACCTGTCTGAAACGTGTTGTTTTTTTCTTTCGTTGTTGCCAATGCTCAATGTCAGGTTGAGCAGTGGGCCAGCCTCGGGACAGTGAAGCACACCGCAGCAGAACCTATTACTGCTGGTACTGTTATGATTATTGTACTTGTTGTTGTTGTTGTTGTTGTTGTTGTTACTACCTAAAGCATCACCCACATATTTGTATGTGTATATATATATATATATATATATATATATATATATATATAATTATATATATGTACATATATATATATATATATACACGCTTACACACCTCTGCATATACATACATGTAGGACTACCGATGCGAACCGAGCCACCCAGTGGCCCACTGCACTGTTGAAACAGCCGGCCGGGAACTAAACCCAAAAATCGCGGTTTGAAAGGGCCGCTAATTGTGGCCTGTGTTAAACAACCGCTTCACGCGTGTAAAGAAAGGCAAACAGTAGCTATGGCGCCGACCATCGACCACGAGTGGCGGCGTGGTTAAGGGGACTAGTGCGCTAGTCATGGTTGTCATCTACCGGGGTGTCGCCGGTTCGATCCCTGTTGTTGATCGAATTTTCTTTGAGCGATGCTCATTGAGAATAGATGATAAACCATACCGCCGAGAGTCAGCGGCCATGCTGCCACAAGGACTGTTAGGGAAACCCTAGATATCTTAACATGTCCGGCCCTCGGTGCATTGAAGATATACCTCAGGTTAAGTTCCAAGCCCGTAGGGGACGGAGGATAGTCTAGAATTAAAAACAACCTCCTTAAAAAATGTTTTAATTCTAGACCATCGACCACACCCCGACCTCGTTGTCCGTTCTGCTTAAGCCGTTGCTACATGGCGACGTTCGACATTCGGTTTTGATAGGCCCAGGCCCAGCTTCAACTGTGCTTCACTAGTGCACTCCGTCGTCGACTAAACGACGATACGTAAGTCCACAGTAAATGAAATGCTGGAGGAGCGATGTCGATGAAATCCATTGACTACGCTGGTGTGCTTCCAATACCACACACACAGCAGTCAAAGTCAGTTACAGTTCGGACTAACGTTTTCAATTCATTCTTCAATTCAAAGTTCAAGGAAGCGATTTACTACTCAGTAATTTAGTCATTACGCAAGCAAATGGACGACGAAGTAAACAAACGAAGCGTTTTATTATTGGTTTGCTTTTCCGGAAAAAAAGATAGACGAAGAAGCCCCTTGGCGACCGTATTCTATTCATTGATTCGGATTCGGATCTAAGCTCAAATCTGCAAATCTTAAGAAATATGATCACAAAAGGAATGTCGGGCCGGGATTGAACCTGCGGACCCCGTTATTGAATCGCCGGTCATTTTCTCCACTACATCCCTACATTACACGGATGTGTTCATGAGTCCGTTAATCGTTTTTAGCAATAGTGATCCACCTGACGGAACACTGTTGAGAATGTGGAAAGCACTGACCAAATAATAAGCAAGGGTTATCTCCCAGAGACAATTTCTATTTATAGACATTTCTTGCCCGTGGCTCCCTTAATTAGATACGTTCTTCGGGTAATCTATTTAATAACAAAGCTTTAACCTAATTGTTTGTATAGCAAAATGAAAGCCGATATTTGAATGATCTTCAGCTTTACATTTTATAATACCTAACTGCTATTTTATAGACTGCAGTGCACGAGCAGCACCATGTGAGTAAATGCGGCGAAAACAGATATACGGTGGCTTCTTCGTTGGTAATTTTTATTAGATTATAATTACCGCTAGTTTAGTCAAATCTCTACTAAAGTAGCGGTATTGCGCAGATCAAATTATACGACATAACAACGCATTCAATATGTTGCAATGTATATATGTTTATATGACTATAAAAATCTAATCTTTTAAGACGTAAAGTCCTACGCTTTAAATAAGAGATAACAAAGCAAGCCGTTTTTATGTGTCACGGGGATTCCATACATATACATACATTTATCCGTAGTACCACGTCATTTTAGGTCCTAAATGCTATACTTAGCAGACGCATATATATATATATATATATATATATATATATATATATATAAGTGCAACTACTAAAACACTTTGTTTTATAAGATCGTTGACTGTTTTTATTCTGAACATAAGTTTGTGTTAGCCTCCTTCTCTTTACTAATCACATGTGCGATTATTACTGCCTGTGAGATCTGTCGTTTTTGGTCTGGTCTGACCAGTGCCATATAACGCTGCGGCACTTATCGTCGTGACGGAATGATTTTCTAATCGTGTACGTCAAGAGCTTTTTATTAACCTAACGCATGACGACGCAACACGTCATTCGTCTGTTAATGGTACCATTCATTTTTATTCAAACCCTCAAAAAAAAGCCACACGCTATCGGCTCTAGCAACCGACTAACTATATGTATATATATATATATATATATACAGGGTGTTGCAGATTTTTTTCATAATTGATATAGAGAATTGTAAAGCTCGTTAAAGCAAATATTTTTTCCAATGGAACATGGTCTCTGAGAAGTCTTGTTTCGGAGTGAGAGTGAAATTACGACAATTTGTGACACTAGTGTTTTTGCCCGACATAGGAGCACACCGTCGTGTTCCTGAGAAAATTCTGCTACAACTGAAGAATATACAAGACCGGTCAAAAGATGCGACATGGTCGCTTAGAAGAGAATTCGCCAAAAATGAAGTTCTTTATTAGCGTTCACGTCAAATACTTCAAAATCATAACCCTACAACCACTCACAGCGCTCAAAACGGACATATTCAGCAAATGCGCATTTCATGACGATCATTTTGGTATCAAACTCATGGCAATGCGAGCTGTGGTTGTGGAGGGATGACGATTTTTCGGCGAACATGTCGAGATTAAGTGCCTGAAAAATAACGCGCTGCGGCTGTCGCGCGACACGTCGGAGGTAGCGAACGTCTCCAAACAGTCATTTTACATGCACTCAATCTCGACATGCCCTCCGAAAACTCGTAATTACTCCGCAACCACAGCTAGCATTGACACATATTTGGTACCAAAATGATCGCCGTTGAATTGCCCATTGGCTGAGTATGTCCGTTTTTAGCGCTGTGAGTGGTTGTAGGACTATGATTTTGAAGTATTTGGCGTGAACGTTAATAAAGAACTTCATTTTTGGCGAATTCTCTTCTAAGCGACCGTGTCGCGTCTTCTGACCGGCCTTGCATATTCTTGCAGAATTTTATCACGAACACCAACGTGTGCTTAGTTTCTGTCTAGAAGGACTGGTTGTCTCGCAGCAGCACATTTTGTGCTCCTATGTCGGACAAAAACACCAGTGTTACAAATTGTAGTCATTTCACTCTCACTCCAAAACAAGACTTCTCAGAGATCATGTTCCATTGGAAAAAATATTTGCTTTAACGAGCTCTACAATTCCCTATATCTACTATGAACAATTTCTGCAACACCCTGTATATATATATATATATATATATATTTATATATTTGTATATATATATATTTATATATATATATATTTATATATACGAGGTGTGTTCAAAAAGCTGTGTTATCGCGACTTTTGAATTTTCGCGGGTTACTTATATTCGAATTTCGATTTTTTGTGGCGTTATGTTGGTACTCATGTCTCTCACTTATGCCGACAAGCTCGGCCATTTTGAATGTTCACTTAATTGTTGACAGCTGCTTTGCTTGCACGTGTTTTGGATCGTCTTCGATTTTTACCTATTCAAAAAAATGGGTCAAAGAACCTGTATCAAATTTTGTGTGAAAAACGAAATTAAGTGCGCGGATGCATTCCGAATGTTGACTGTGGCATACGGAGAAGCTACCTTGGACCGAAGCAACGTTTATCGGTGGTACAAAATGTTCTCAGAAGGCCGAGAAGATGTGAACGACGAAGAGCGTGCCGGACGCCCGAGCACTTCAACAACAGACGAAAAAATTCATGAAGTGGAGAAAATGGTATTGGCCAATCGTCGAATCACCGTTAGAGAAGTTGCTGCGGACCTAAACATATCGATTGGCTCGTGCCATTCGATTTTTATCAATGATTTGGGCATGAGACGGGTCGCCGCGAAATTCGTACCAAAATTGCTCAATTGCGACCAAAAACAGCATCGCATGAACATTGCTAATGAGATGTTGGACTCTGTCCGCGACGACCCAAATTTGCTCCAGAGGGTCATAACTGGTGACGAATCGTGGGTTTATGGTTATGACGTGGAAACCAAAGCTCAATCATCTCAATGGAAGCTGCCGCACGAACCAAGACCGAAAAAAGCGCGCCAAGTTCGGTCGAATGTGAAAGTTTTGCTGACAGTTTTCTTCGATTGCAGGGGCGTGGTGCATCATGAGTTCTTGCCACAGGGTAGAACGGTCAATAAGGAATATTACCTGCAAGTTATGCGCAATTTGCGCGAAGCAATCCGCCAGAAACGCCCGGATTTGTGGAAGAACAAAAATTGGCTTTTGCACCACGATAACGCCCCTGCTCACACATCGTTGCTTGTGCGCGAGTTTTTGGCCAAAAACAACTCACTAATGATGCCGCAGCCACCGTATTCCCCAGATCTGGCCCCCTGTGACTTTTTCTTGTTCCCTAAACTGAAGAGGCCCATGAAAGGACGACGTTACGCTACGCTTGACGAGATAAAGACGGCATCGAAGGAGGAGCTGAACAAGATAAAAAAAAATGGTTTTTTGAAGTGCTTCGAAGATTGGAAAAACCGTTGGCACAAGTGTATAATATCTCATGGGGATTACTTTGAAGGGGACAAAATAGATATTCATGAATAAATGAATAATTTTTGAAAAAACACAAGTCGCGATACTTTTTGAACACACCTCGTATACGTAGTAGGCCTTGAAATAAATATGCAGAAGACAGAAGCTATGAAGTTCAGGCACGCAGGCAGGCTGGCCGTGACCGATACACTTAGGTTAAATGGACAAGACCTGATCTGTGTAAATAAGTTTACATATCTCGGTATCACAGTGACCCACTCAGCCAAGACTTTCGCTGCACATATAGAGGGGAGGTCTCGAAAGGCCTTGATTACGGCGACAACCCTTAAGAAGCCCCAGATGCTCTCGATTAAGGCAGCGCTAGCTCTACTTGATATGAAAATAGCGCCAATTGCATCATACGGGATCCAGCTTGTATGGGCAAAACGAAGCTCGACTCAACTTGGTGCCCTCGATCGGGTAAAGCCAGCTTATTTGAAGCGGGTACTAGGTTTACATACGTCAGCATACAACCGCCTCACGTATTTGCTGTGCGATGCTCCACTATTCGTGGAACAGGTCAAAAAACAGTTTGCGCTTCCAGACACTCCTGCATACAGCGAGTTCATACGGCGATATGAAGAGAAAATGGCAGAGATCGACCCACATTTTTATATGACAGATGCAATGGTTAGGTCAGAATAGAAGGGCACGAGCAGGACAAACAGGCACATGACCGCCCGCTTTGCTGTGCACGGTTTTCACCACCTTCTATGTCAGAAAGACGCTTGCCATGAACCCTGTGACACATGTGTTTGTAAATTTTGTTGTGGTATATCTGTAAGATATCACGGCAGTTAGTGCAATGCAATTCCCTCTCTAACAAAGCTGGCACTGAGCGATTTTTAATATTAATATAATTACAATACTGTAGTGATATCGATCGAACTATTGTATATTTTACCCAATCTGGTGTGTAAATAAATCATGTGGTTAAAACAAACACATATATATATATATATATATATATATATATATATATATATATATTTTTTTTTTTTTTTTAATTCAGTTTTAAACGTGGTTTATTTACGGAACTGTATTTCACAACGCTTAAGTTCTCGGCCAATAAAAAAATTTGAAAAATAAAAAACATGATTCAAACAACGAGGTAGAAAATCACACTCGACAAAGTCCAAGGAGTGCTTTTTATAAGCACTTTACACAATCGCCGTGGTTATTGAGTATCACAAGAACATCAAAACAACAGCCGGTGTGTTTGATAGAACGCGAACAACATGTAAGGCAACACACTTGTAAATGTACGCACTTCACTAGTACAGCATCTTCACAATTCACAACTATGAGTAAAAACACGTATAAACATTACTATCTATGCGAGTGTGTGCCCCTATATACAAAGCACTACAATCCCAATTCCGAATTTACCTAGATCACAAGCCCGATTCTGACTGTGAAATTAAAAGCCACTGTTTTAATTCACGAACGAAGAAGTGTTTCTTTGTTAGGCATCTAATGTGTCTGGGAATGCACCAGGTTTAGGGAGACGGCATGCAAGTGCGTGCTGACTGGACTTCAGGGACACAGAGGGCACTGCAAAAGTTGTTGCACGCTTAGTTGATGTTCGGCTGAGGGTAGGGATTAGTGGGTATGCGATTTCCGTAGGCACAATAGCTTGAAAAAATTTTTCTACGTGCATTCTGTATCATTTTGGCTCTTCGGAGAATTCCATCGTAGCCACCACCCCAAAGAAGAATACCATAGCATAGCACTGGTAAGAGCACGGCTTTGTATACCATAAGTAGAGCCTCTATGGGGACCCCAATCATTTTCATTTTACACAGTGCAGATATTACAGCATAGCACTTAGGTGCAGTATAATCCAGATGAGAATGCCACCTCATGTTTTCCTGGAGAACGAGGCCCAGGCATTTAGCGGTATGCGATAGCTCAATATTCCGTGTCTTGAGTTCTATTCCGTGTATTGAGTATTAAGTTGACAGGTAATGCCAGTTGCCTTGGTGATGAACGAAAAACTAGGTAATTCGTTTTACTAGCATTGACAACTAGTCCGAAGCTGTTAAAAATTCGAATTATGTTATCAGCCTTTAAAAGCGACTGATGCAAGCCCGTAATAAAATTTCGATGATGCACTCCGAACAGTAGCGTAGTGTCATCAGCAAAAGCAATAGTTGAGTCAAGGGTTTGCCCCTGGATGCTCATATATATATATGCCAAATGAGAGAGATACTTACACTCCCGCCGCTAACGGAGGTTTCGCGTTGACCACTAGCCCGAATTGATAGGCCAGCAGACATATATATAAATATATATATATATATATATATATATATATATATATATATATATAATATATATATATATATATATATATATACTAAAACCTAGGAAAAAACAGTAGATGCTCGCTGTTATGTCTAGACATAGATTGAATTGGTATAGGTAATTTGAGATTAATCACTGTTAAGGAGATCTCCGTTCCGATCCAGTGCAGGGCCAAAAACGACCCGTTGCAGCCAAGACCCAAAATGAGATCGAAAAGAGCATAGCAAGCAAGAAAGAGACTATGTACAGACAACTTGTGTTTGCGGGGAACTTGTGCATTTGTAAAAGACAACCACATTGACACTAATACAATGCTAATTGTATTAACATACGTTAATAACACACGCACAATTTATACGTATTAGTATGCATAAACTTATTACAATACCCGTAGTTTTTCTAGATTTTCTAATACTGACAAGCAGATTGACAAGAACACGGAAATTGTGGGCTTCCACAGGCGGGCTTTAAATGTTGCACACGCTATCAATAATAACAAAAGACAAGTTACGAGCTTCCAAATAACGTGGTTCATCGGTAGTTTATTTCTTTGCTACAGCTTTAAACAGTAGTATCCTTGCACCTGTCCCGGTATGGCTCCATAGCCTTCAAGCTGATAGAGCAGAGAGTGAGCTTCTTGGGCACGCAGGGAAAGACGGAATCGGCGCCTGCTTCCGTGATTAACATGCAGCTCTCAGTCGTTAGATCTACCGGTAAAGTCCAAAGCCGTGATGTCCTGCCTGATACTGGTGTCCTCTATCCGATCCGTGATGTCCATGCGGGTGGTGCACTTCAGCGCCATACCGAACGTGACCTCCGTAATGGTGCCCGCCGAAAGAGCCTCCTCCACCAAAGCCTTGACCCATGACGGCGATCGTCAGGCAGATAAGCCCGAGGAGTACACTTAGAACGAACTTCATCGTGTTTTTATCGAACGAGTCGAGCGGGCGTTAAAAGGCACAAAACAGAGCGACAACGAACAACTCGGTCAGCCTACACCGTTTCAGTAGAGATTCCAGGGAGAACGTGAGAGCAAAAAGCCGCCGTTATTTCAGCAGGTCAAGCTGGGCACAAGTTCACGATGACGGTGTCTGCTGCAGCTACACCATCTACCTCGTCCTATGTATTTATATAGGTATGCATATATATATGTGAAGACCCGGAGCGTGCGTAACTGAACACACAACAACACGAAAGCCCTCACGAGGGCCCTCACCCACACATATGCAGGGATACACATCGACGCCCAATGCATCGACAAATAGCGACTTTGGTCTGACCTTCCGGAAATAGCATTCGTGTCTATGTTGCACAGAACAGAACAACGCGCCCAGAGTGTGGACATATTTGCACTATAGGCAATCGATCCTGTAGACAGGCATCCCGAGACAAGTCAGACGGCAGCCAATAATGTCGCAGCGGCTTTAACTGGTCGGGGGAAAACGTTAGTGGGGTGAGCACCTGCCCGGCATTGTCCGCGGCCCGGTCGCGCCCCAGAAGGACCGGTTGGGTCACGAACGAGTCGTTCAAAATAGAATCAACTGCCTAGCAGCGGCAGTTTCCCCGGAACCGCCGGATGTCTCTGTTTGGAACGAACTCATTTGCTGCCAAACCGAGCAGCAGTGACCCCCGGGGTGCGTGCGACCAGTAGCACCACACAATTACCGGAAGCCCTTTATTATGAGAAACAACAAAAATATGGCAATTTAAGTAAATAAGCCACATAAAAAGGTATAGGTCGCCTACGCTTTTACGTTTACAAGTACTACTTGTAATTAGTACAATCGGCCAAAGGATCGCTATTGTCGTTGCTGCTCTGCCCGCACCAGGCCGTGAGTGAACCTTAAGTTCACACTTGAGACATATTTCGCATATTGGTCAAACAATCAGCCCTCAATACATCTGAGCAAGCGATTAGGTTCACCCGTCCGTAACAGCTTCTTACGTATATATACCTATGTATATATATATACCTATGTATGTGCCGCAAATGTTTCAACCTCAAAAGATTTAGTTGATATATACACAATATTAGAAAAATATCTATATATACATATATATGAGAGTAAACTTACTAGAATCTGTTATACTAGTGTTGTTGCCCGACAACACTGCGATTGCGAGACAATCAGTTCATTTATACAGAGACTAAGCACCATCCATTCGTTAAAAAAAAAAAAAAAAATTTGCTTTGTTTGAGGAACATACGACGCTACCTTGAAAATGCAACACGGTTGTTTAGAAGCGAATTTGTACGAATTTAAGTTCTACTATTAGCGCTTACGTCCAATGCCTCAAAACCGTAACCCTATGATAATCACATAAACATTTTGGTACCAAATCTATGGCGGCGATTTGATCCGCGGTTACGGAGTAATTAAGGTTTTCCGTCGGGCATGTCGAGATTAAGTGCATGCCTCCAAAAAATCCGAATTACTCCGCACTGACAGATCGGATAGGATTGGCACCAAAATGCTCGCCATGAAATAATGAAATGGGTATCGAACGTGGAAGCTTAAAATATATTGTTGCGAATAATTTTCTTACGAACGCGATGATGTGCTTGGTTTTTCTATAAGGCGAATTTTGTAGGTTGTGGAGGAATCGCACGTGTTGTGCTCCTATGGTGGGCCATAACACCCTGTGCCACAGATTCTTGAAATATCAGTCTGACTCCAAAACAAAACCTTTCCAACAATTTCCTATATTGGGCTTCAAAAAGTTTATATATATATATATATATATATATATATATATATATATACCGGATAAAGCGTGAAATATGATGATCGCAATCAGAAACATGAGACAGGTAGTGCCAACACATGGCGAAAATACACTAGCTAGATTATGCGGAGTGTCTGCTCAAATTGGATATGGATGGCAAGACTACCGGCGTTGCTACAATAGCTTCGAGGAAACGCAGGTTTGCCAATAAGATTAAAAGGCGTGCGGCATACAATGGCTGTCAGTTTACGCAAGTAAGCCTTGGAGACTCATTTACTCATGATGTGTAATTGAATCCGCAGCTAGAGTCGCCTTATTTCATGTACTTTGCGTGCCGCTGACAAAAACTAATTGTTGGTGCTGTTGTCCTTCGCTGGATAGCTGTAGTCTAAAGATATATTTTCTACGAAAGGGCTGGACACCAAATTTATGTATATATATATATATATATATATATATATATATATATATGTATATATATTTTTTTTGGTTGTATGGATTAGAAATTCGGAGCATTTACAGCCCGTGGAAGTGAAAACCGATATCGAAAAGGCCGTAGCAAACGACTATATCACGGCAACTTGTATTTGCGTGCAACATGTGCATTTGTGAAAGTCGATCACAACTAAAATTACGAGCGTCCAAATAATGCGGTTTGTCTGCAGTGTATTTTAATGAATTGCTTCGAACAGTAACTTTGCACCGGTCGCGGTAAGGCTCCATAGACTTCGAGCTGACGGAGGCGGCGGCGGAGTCCCAACTTCTTGGGTCCGCAGGAAGAACGGGATTGGCGGTTGTTTCCGGGATTAGTGTGCAGCGCTTAGTCGTTGTCTACCATTAAAGTCCAAGACATCATGAGTTCGCAAACATAGTGATATTACCGGTATATATGGTATATATTACCGGTATATAGGGTCTATCGAACATAGTGATATTACCGGTATATCTGGTAAATATTACCGGTATATAGGGTCTATCGAAATGTTCTGTATTTATTTTAAGGTTTGGTAGAACTTGGCCAGAAAACTCTTTTCCCGATGGTAGAAGGGGATTTTTTCCTATTTCCCATCGTCGTTTGCTTCTTAACTGGCGGTTTGTCTTTTGCCGCGTTGGCGCCTCGAATGGCGCAAACTTCGAATTGAAGCCCGCGCAAAAGCTGCTCAGGGTTAAGCTGTTGGCAAGTATGCAAGCCGTATTTACGTTCCATATGGCTGTTAAAAAAGCTTAGTTACTCGGCAAATACGTTACGCAGCACGATCACTTATTCGTACGACAATGACGGGCATTAAATTAGCTTTTGCCTGAGAATAATCGTTCTTGGACGTAATGACAGAGTTTTACGGCTCTAAACATGAAAGCCTTAACGTAACACATAACAACATATTGACATTTTATGACTTGGCTTAATCCGGCTATTTGACTTTCACTAGCTTGCGTTGGGTTCGTTAGCTTGCGTTTCAAAGAAATGCCAAGTATTATCGAGCCTGGAAGGGTGGGGAGTAATTCGGATTTAGTGGGTTTATAATCACCGGACTAGCGGTTTAGCTCAGTTGTTTATGTGAACAGTGCTAATAATCATCATCATCATCAGATTGTTTTATTGACATGCTATTTTACAGGCAATCACACGGTCACAATTTATGTCAAAGTCATAATAAATCTAAAATGGATGATTTACGAACAAGCCGAACAAAACGATAAGTGAGTGCCTCATGGATTCACTGATCAGTAGAAATCAATTTTCTTCAGCTGACCACTTCTAAGATATTTAAGTAGCTTCCTAAATAAAATAAAACGTTTGAAAACTGAAAAGCGGCAAAAACGTTATGTAGATTTAAATGCATAAATATACGCCTCAATTAAAACTTAATATATTAAAAAAAAAAAATATATATATATATATATATATATATATATATATATATATATAATGTTTTTTTTTTATTGTTTTATACTTGAAAGCCTAGGCGTTTAAGCATATTCATGCATTAATATAGATTTTAAATTACACAATGAACATGTCAATAATGTCTATATTTAGATCTTGATAATATGACGTAGTCCTATCGAATGTGCTGTAGAGGAATTAGTACAAAGAGTTACAAAACAAGCATTTTATTGAAGTATTGATGATACACATCGAAATGAACAGTACTTTTAGGGCTTAAAGAATGCATTTGGCCGCAATACGGGTAACAATCGAGTCGACGAGCTTAGAATGGGCACTTTCTTCTGCCTTAATCCCAAACAGCTTCCGTACGAGAGCCGAGTCGGTGTGTTTTGGTATCGTTTCAGCAAATGGCACCAGCTTGCCTGTTCATACGCAGAATAAGGAAACAGGTCTTAACCCTCCACAATTCAACGCGTCGCAACCTATATATATATATATATATATATATATATATATATACAGGGTGTTGCAGAAATTTTTCATAATAGAATATACAAATTGTAGAGCTCGTTAAAGCAAATATTTTTTCCAATGGAACATGGTCTCTGAGAAGTCTTGTTTCGGAGTGAGAGCGAAATTACTACAATTTGTGACACTAGTGTTTTTGCCCGACATAGGAGCATAAAATGTGCTGTTGCGAGACAACCAGTCCTCCTATACAGAAACTAAACACACTGTCGGGTTCGTGAGAAAATGCTTCTTCCGAAGAATATACAAGACCGGTCAGAAGATGCGACACGGTCGTTTAGAAGAGAATTCGTCAAAAATGAAGTTTTTTTATTAGCTTTCACGCCAAATACTTCAGAATCATAACCCTACGACCACCCACGTGTTCAAAGCTGACATATTCAGCAAATGCGCATTTCACGACGATAATTTTGGTACCAAACTTATGGCAATACGAGCTGTGGTTGCAGAGTAATTACGATTTTTCGGTGGGATGTCCAGATTAAGTGCATGAAAAATGACTGTGTGGCGACGTTCACTACCGCCGACGTGTCGCGCGACAGCCGCAGCGCGTCATTTTCATGCACTTAATCTCGACATGTTCGACGAAAAATCGTAATTATTCTGCAACCACAGCTCGCATTGCCGTAAGTTTGGTACCAAAATGATCGTCGTGAAATGCGCATTTGCTGAATATGTTAGCTTTGAACACGTGGGTGGTCGTAGGGTTATGATTCTGAAGTATTTGGCGTGAAAGCTAATAAAAAACTTCATTTTTGACGAATTCTCTTCTAAACGACCGTGTCGCATCTTCTGACCGGTCTTGTATATTCTTCGGAAGAAGCAGAATTTTCTCACGAACCCGACAGTGTGTTTAGTTTCTGTATAGGAGGACTGGTTGTCTCGCAACAGCACATTTTATGCTCCTATGTCGGGCAAAAACACTAGTGTAACAAATTGTAGTAATTTCGCTCTCACTCCGAAACAAGACTTCTCAGAGACCATGTTCCATTGGAAAAAATATTTGCTTTAACGAGCTCTACAATTTGTATATTCTATTATGAAAAATTTCTGCAACACCCTGTATATATATATATATATATATATTTTTTTTTTTTGCTTTATGAAACTGCTTTACCTAGTGTTATTTTTGCAGCTATTATTTTTACCTTATGTAGTGCATTATACTAACTAAGTTTGCACAAAAAGCTTCAATGCGAAAGCTACTACTGGCTTTTCCGAACTTCTTTTGTATCGATATATAAGTTAAGTGGCAAATGTATATATCTACCAATACTATACTTGACATTAGACGTAGTAATCTTCCACGAAACGTAAACTTGCCTACGTTGACATACACCCACAATGGGCATACATATTCATATGTTTTCTTATTGCAGTTTCCGTTTTTATGATGTCATACAAAATGGCTTTGCCGCTAAACCACCTTGCTCGATATTGCTCGATATAGATCATCACTATTCTCGCCAACACGGCATCTTCAGCCAACCCCCCCTATGCGTGTTAGGCATCACGCAGCGTATGTGGTCTATTTTATAACTTCAGACGATACTGAAGGGGCCTTCTGTTGTACAATAACATTAACCGGCGTCGCCCGGGTAGAAATATATATATATAGTTTTATAGACTTTATTGTCACAGATCAAGAGATTGCCCACCTTGAATGATGTCATTGATGCCGTCGCACTTATCAAATGTAATGGCAATGAGCGTTTTGTCCTTCTCGGACACGCCGAACTTTCTGAAGCTGTCGATGATGTTCGTCGAGGGCGACATACAGAACAGCACCTCAGCATAGATGGATTTTGTCACCATCGTGCCCGATGCTCGATTAGCGATGGCACGATAGACGGCCACCTGCAGCTGGAACGGGTCCACGACGGCTCGAGGGTTTACCAGACACATGTTTAGGTCGCCTGTTTACGCAAAAAATGACACAATACGCGTCAGTGCCACAAGGGCTTCTAACTTACCGAAAAAGCCGTTGAAGGCACTTTTTCACACCAAATACCTCAAAATAATCTTACGACTAATCCCAACGCTCTACTAAAGAAAGCACATTTAGCAAACACCCACATTTCATGGCGATTACTTTGGTACCAAATATATGGAAATGCAAGCTGTGGTTGCGGAGGAGTTAAGATTTTCCGGCGGTCATGCCGAGATTGGGTGCATGCATAAATGACTATGTGGCGCGTCAGGTCGGCGGTAGTGAACAAAAAACACCAGTGTCACCAATTGTAGCAATGTAACTCTCACTCCGAAACAAGACCTCTTAGAGGCCATGTGTCATTAAAAAATATATTTGCTATAACGAGCTCTACAATTCCACATATCGCTCGTCAAATCTTTCAGTTACGTTATACGGAAGCGGAAACTCGCGCGTCTTTTTGGCCTTGGTTGAGCAAATGCGGCACCCATTTTGCTCTGAGCTTTTTCATCTTCAAGTTATCGTGCAGGATGAAATGCACACAACTCAAACTGATCCCCAAGGCCTCCGCTACCTTCCTAATATTCACTCGCTTATCTGCGGCAACGATTTTCCGCACTTTTTTCACGTTTTTCCTCATCAGTTGCCGTTTTTGGGCGTCCTGAACGTAGTTCATCCTCGGTGCTCCTGCGACCGCCTTTTAACTCATTAATCCAGTTGGAAACAGCGGCAAAACATGGCGCAGAGTCACCGTACACCTCGTCTAACTCTGTTTTCACTTGGGTCGCATTCCAATATTTCCAGCGCAAAAAAAATTCGAATTCTGAAAAGCTCATTTAAATAACCTGTTGAACTACCTGTATATAGTTTTTAAACACGATATAGGGAATTGTAGAGCTCGTTAAATCAAATATGTTTTCCAATGGAATGTGGTGCCTGAGAAGTCTTGTTTCGGAGTGAGAATGAAATTACAAAAATCTGTGACACTGGTGTTGTTGCTCGACATAGGAACACACATTGTGCGATTGAGAGCAAACCAGTTCTCCTATACAGAAACTAGGCAGACCAATGTAATCGCGAGAAAATTCTGCTTCATCCAAGGCCACACGACGCCAGAAGATGTGGCATGGTTTAGAAGAGAACTCACAAAAATTGAAGTTAACTTTATTCTATCTATCTAAGCTCATGTTTTGCTCCTATGTGTGGCAAAAACACCAGTGTCAAGGATTTTAGAAATATCACTCTCACCCCGAAACAAGACTTCTCAGAGAACCTGTTCTATTGTGAAAATATTTACTTTAACGACCTCTACAATTCCCTATGTTGCCTTTCTGGAAGCCTTCCTGGAAGTCCCTATATATATCGTGAAGTGGGATCGCAGAGTAGAGTTTGCAGCTAGGGAAATTGGGTACAATTGTCAGCAATGGGTTAGAACGAGGGTATCAGAGAAAATGGTGAAATTGAAGGTAAACAAGCCATATACAGACAAATGGAAATTGGCGATGGGCTCCAAATCAAGTTTGGCAACTATGTATGGAAAGGAAAAGCGGGAAAGGGGCGGAGTAGAATGGGTATACGATAATTCAAGATCCCAGGGCAGGGATGTTGGATACGAGGATACATAGAGCTAAATATAAGGAGGGGCAAAGTACAGAATGTCGAGCATGTGGGCTAGAGAATGAGTCAATCGAACATATTATTAAAGAATGTATAGCCTTAGGGGGGAGCAGAGATATAGAGCTGTCAAAGGCCCTAGCTCTAGGACCAAATGTTAGAAATTACCTGGTCGATATTACAAAGAAGAGGTTGTCACAATGGAAAGCAAATACTCAGTAGGTATTGAAGTAGACATGGATTATATGGATGCGTAGGTAATATATATGCTGCCGCTCTAAGCGCCTCTGATATAAAAGGGTGACATGTGTATTTAGGTATACATGCCAAGCGAACAATAAATCAATGAATATATATATACAATAGTTCGGTAAACTGATAATTGAATAGTAGTAATGTACTAGGTAGTGAACCACACATCCCTTACCCGATTTGGCCTTAGCAAGTATGTCAGCTGCGTTTGTGACGTCTTCAAAGAAGTAGCCATATGCAGGCAGCTCGCCTGCTTCGCTCACCAACAGGTATTCTGCCATCGCTGTTACCTCGCAAGAATCACAAGACAAATATGGCAGCGTGTGATTCTAAAAATAAGTCTCGTAGAATAAGAAATTTTTTAGAACATACTTAATTTAATGGTTGTCTTTACATGCCCACCATTGCGTCCGTATGAAAAATACAAATTGCAAGATATGGGCACAACTGGGACAAGCATGCACTATCCACAAAAGGTTGGGTTGTTTGTTAAAACTAATATATATATATATATATATACATATATATATATATATATATATCATATCTTTTTTCAACTTTAACGAGAGAATGCTATCCTTCCAAAACTTCTCGTTTTTAGATGCAAAAAGTGATCAAGGTGGTTTTTGATAGCTTTGCAACTTTCAAAGCCTTCTCCTATCACACAATTCTGAAGTAAATGCAACAGATGACTTTCTGAAAAGATAAAATGAGGAGGTAGGTGGGGTAAAGATCCCCCGCAAAATGCTTGTGGCAGGCGACAGACGTATGCGGGCAGGAAAGCGGGCATCATGGTGGAATACGACTCCTGTACCGTTGCACAGGACGCTTTCCGAGGACAGCTTGCCACGAAACGTGGAGCAAGTGGTAGTTCTCTGCTTTGTAGACATATGTAGTACACCACCTTTTTTTCAGTCCCGTTAGACATGAAGAAGCAACGAATCTGCATCAAGTTCTGTGTAAAAAAACAAATCATATGTTCTAGAGTGATAGAAATGTTACGAACTGCTTATGGTTATCAATGAGTATCTCGAAACGCGGTGTAAACGTGCTACCGTCGACTTCGCGACGGACGTGAGGAGAATGAAGATGACCCCCCATTCGAAAGGGCCTTCGACGTCAACGACAGAAGAAAACGTTGGAAAAGTTCGTGATATCGTACTCAACAATCGCCAAATTACTATCAGGAAGATAGCCAAGAAACTGAGGATATCTTATAGATCAGTTAAAACAGTCTTGACCAATATTTTATGTGCCGGCAGCGAGGTCGTTTCAAAAATGTTGAATTTCCAGCAAATAACCGCCCTTGGGAAAATGTCCGAATTGAAATCTTCAGGCGGTAGTAGAAGACCTTGACTTGCTTCAGAAATTGATTACAGAAGACGAGTCACGGGTATACGATTAGGACATCGAGACCAAAGCCCAATGCTCCCAGGAATGCTTCTAAGGACAGAGTCAATGAAATAAAGGAAGAGAAACAGCCAAAAGAACACAAAGATTCTTTTGGCTGTTTTTTACTGCAAGGAAACTATGTTCTACGATTTTTGCCACCTGGTATTACGGTCAATAACGAATACTGCCGCGAAATATTAAAAGGATTGCGCGAAAACGTCCAACGCAAAAGCTGTGAAGTCTGGGCAAACAACTTTTGGATCCTTCAACACGCCAATGCACCGGCACACACATGGTTTTGAATTTCGGATTATTTAATGAAAAAATAGGAAGGTTTCGGAAATGCATATATATGTATATATTTCCGAAACCTTCTTATTCGCCGGACATGGCACTGCGCGACTTTTTGCGTTACCACTGATAACATTTTGATTAAAAGGACAACGTTTCGAGACTATGGAGGAGAGAAAGAAAAAATCGCAAGAGCAACTCAACTCAATTACGAACGACACATATATTGCACACATATATTTCTTTTTATGTTTGTTTTAATTTAAATAAGATTCTGCAAAGCTTGAAAATCTCTGAATGGCGTTCAGACTAGGTCTTTTGACCTGTGGCATAAAACGCCGATTATTTATATATACATATAAACAATTTGAAAATGGTAAATTAGGTTAGGAATGTTCTCCATCTGAGGGCACAAAAAAAATATATATATATACACATACATATACAGTATAAGAAAAATATGTATTGATACACACACTCTCTTCTTAGCTCTTCTTTAATATCAACGCCATTAAATGAGCACAAATATGCCAGTAAAGTTAATAGATAAAGACATAGAGCTGTATTTATTGTCGATGCCCTTCGAGCTCAACATTCAAGACATGTCGGGACGGCGGCCGCGTTCCATTCACGAGACAGTTGTGAAATGTCACCAGACGACGATTTGACGATCATGCCGAGCCAGTTCAGTTCAGTCAATTCATGTTCTATTGGTCAGCTGAAAAGCCGTCAGTACCGACAGACAGGCCGGGCGGCAAGACACGACCTGCGACTGGCAAGCGCAAGTTGACGCCAAGTCCGTAAGTAGTAGTGGTTCTAGCGGACGGTTTGCACGATATCGTCAATCTTGAGGATCGAGCGTACACACTCGGCGGCCAACGTGATAACCGACGTCGACACCAGCAGCGGCTGGAGAACGTTCTCCTCGAGAATGTCGGTCACACAGCCCCGACGCACGTTGATGCCGAACGTGCGGTCGCCTTGAGCGTGCCGATTGCGCAGCTCGGTCACCGTCTGAATCGGGTTCAGGCCGGCGTTCTCGGCCAGCGTGTACGGGATGATCTCCAGCGCGTCGGCGAACGCCCGGTAGCAGTACGCTTCGATGCCCTCAATCTGTCGAGCGCGCTCCGCCAGCCGGAGGCTAAGTTCGATCTCTGGCGCGCCGCCACCGGCGACAAGGGCGCGCTTCTTGACGAGGCAACGAATCACGCAGAGGGCGTCGTGAATCGACCGTTCGGCCTCTTCGAGCACCAGCTTGTTGGAGCCGCGCAGCAGAAGCGTCACCGTCTTGCCGGGGTTGGCTACTCCGGTCACCTTAACGTACTTCGTGCTGCCCGTGGTGATCTCCTCGACCAGTTCGGCGCTGCCCAGTGCTTCGGGAACGAAGTGGTCGAGCGATGCGATCGGACGACAGCCCAGCGACTTGCAGATGAACTCGATATTTTCGCGCTCAATGTCACGAATGACCATGATCTTCATCTTAGCCAGGAAGTGGAGTGCGAGATCAGAGACGGCATCTCGAAGGATCGACTTCTGTATCAGCAGGACGTTGCAGCCGGCCTTCTTCACTACTTTGACAATGTTCAGCAGATACGCGCGTTCCTCGCGAAGCACACGGTCCATCGCCGTATAGTCGCTGACGATCACCTGGTGGTCCATGTTGGGCTTCGGCGGCGAGATACAGAACTGAATCAGACCAATTTTGGCCTTCTCCATGCGGTGAGGCGCATTAGGGCCACCGGCCAGCCTTTCGGTGAACACCAGGCCGTCCACGAGTTCAGTCTCCTCGACAGTGCCGCCAAGTTTCTTGATAATCTTGATGTCACGCAGATCGACGTTGATATCCTTCGAGGGATCGCTCACTCGCAGCACGGCATCGACGGCCATCGGGGCCAGAATGTCGCTGTGCTGTGACACGACTTTCGAGCACAGTGAGGTGGTCGCGCTCTTCAGAAGGCTCTCACGGTCGCTCAGTTCAAGAGGTATCGCCAGACCAACCTCCTTGCTCGACAGGATTTCCACGCACTCCTTGGCCGCGGCCTGGAAACCCTCCGACACGATCGTCGGGTGAATTCCGCGCATCAGCAGTTTCGACGCGGCGTCCAACAGCGAGCCGGCGATGACCACGACTGACGTGGTACCGTCACCAGCTTCGACGTCCTGCGCCTTCGACAGTTCGACCAGCATCTTCGCAGCGGGATGCAGGACCTGCATTTGCTGCAGAATGGTCGCGCCGTCGTTTGTGATCGTGACGTCGCCCGACACGGCCTGAATCATTTTGTCCATGCCGCGCGGGCCGAGCGAAGTTCGTACCGCATCGCAGACAGCTTTTGCCGCGTTGATGTTCGACTGTCGCACCTGCGCAGGCTTGTCCCTATCCTGGTACGAAAGACCGGTGCGGGCCGGCGTACCGCTTGCCGGTGCTCCCATAGGCGGCATGTCTGCAAACATCCACAACCAAGCGTCCGACTCGTTAATTGTGAGTGTGGTTGGTGGCAGCGAGAGCAGCGCACATCGAGCCAAATACAACTTGAATACCTTCCTAGCAACAGACATGTCATTATGTATACATATATATATGTAAATATATATATACATATATATGTAAATATATATATATATATTTATATATATATATATATATATATATATATATATATATATATATATATATATATACATATATATGTAAATACATATATATATATATATTATATATATATTTACATATATCATCAGGTCAGACGTAGAGTGAACACTGAAGTATTAAAGGTGTGTATGTGTGTATGTGTAGTACACTAATAAGCACATGCACTTAAGATGTCAACGAGATGCGCAAAAAAGGCTATCACTCACCTATCGCTATAAAGTCTCAACCCACGACAACCAACAGCAAAAAGTGCAGTTCAGTGCCGGGATTAGCGTGTCCGATTATTGTCTATTTTTATGGCCGGCGTGTTTGTCCAATCGGCCTGAAGGTATACTCAGTTTTCGAAAAATGTCTTTGTTCGTCCGGTTAGCATTGGTATTCAACCGTGATACGAAAGCAGGACCCGAAGCTTGTCGTATAGCAGCAGTGGAATTGGTTGTTGGAGCGCCAGTTGTAGCAATAGCCGTTGTGCGAATAGCAGAGACATCTAGATGTTCTGTAAAGTTGTAAACTTTCCGGTACGATATAGCCGAGTACGGGTATCGAAATCGAGGGCCGACGACTCGACGAATAGACTCGTCCAGCACTAGACGAGTAAATCAATTCCGTATAGCGTAGAAACCGGCGCGTGACAGTATGACAGTATACACACAGAGACCATGACGATTCGCTCTTGTATACCTAGCGTCTCTTTCCTCCACTAAAAAGCCTCTCTTATTTTCGCGTACACTGGCGAAAATGCCAATTGCACACGAATACTTAGTACGCAAGCGGACGAAACGACGGCGCCAAATAAGTCGTTTGGAAGCAAGCTTACCTGCTTGGTAGCGGGTGGTCTACCGGTTAGATGCACTCGTTGGCGAAGCAATGAATCTTCGCTAAACACACGATGTTCGAAGTTAGTAGTCTTGGTCGATGGATAGTTGGACACCAATCACTGTCTACGACGGTCGCTACTGAGATTCGTACGAGTGATCGATAAAATTCGACATCCACCGCTGACAAATGGAGCTCACTCGTGAATCGCGATAGTGGCACGCCGGAATCATTACCAAACAAGGCAACCGGGCGAGTAGAGACAGATCGTCGGAGCCACCAACAAGCAGCGGGACGCGGCGGAACACCGAAAAACGTCGGCAAACGCTAAATAAACTCTGCACCGACGACGCAACGGCCCTGATAAGTGTCAGGCCTGAGTGTTGCGCAGATCGACTCGACAGGAGTTGTTAGCCTGGCCAGGAAGGCTAGATAATGCATGCGCTAAACTTGGAAATCCATCAGGTTGTAGCTAAATTTAGCCACTCACTAGAGCGTGTCGTCTGCTAACGCGACTGGTGTGGGCGGAGCGTATCGTCTGCTATCGCGACTGGTGTGGGCGCGGCGGTCGCGGAATAATTTCGAACAGACGGCATGGGTGGAGTCGCCTGCGTGATTCATATGGGAGACGATGACGGTGCGTCGCCTGCTCACAGTTAGCGCGGACCGAGTTGTGGCCGAGCACGAGTATCCATCCAGTTGCTTTGGCTTTCGCGCGTAGATGCGCTCTGTTTTCACAATATAACTACATTATATATGTATATATATATATATATATATATATATAGGAAAACGTAGTAATAAAATAATAAGCAATACGACATGTTTTAAGTATTTTTTAACTATGTTTACTTGTAGTTTCGTGCACTTAGTTCAGCGGTGTTTTGTTTGATCCCTTCGAAAATGCCTTACTGAATTCTGAGCTGGTGTTTATGTACATCACGAATTAACTAATGTTTGTAATCAGGGTAGATATGGCAGCACTCGTATCTGACAGTGCATAAGAATCATCCTCAGGCAGAGCGGGTATATATATATATATATACACACGAGACTCAAAAGAGGTCATACTTCTGAACTTTTGCGTCGAGTACGGACTCCAACAACATGTTACAGAAGCAACACGTGTCGGCAGTCAACGCAATTCTCTACTAGACATTGTCCTCTGCAACGATGATTCGGTGGACGAAGTTGCTGTGCGTCCAAACCACCTGTCCTCTGATCATCGTATGGTGGAGTTCGTCATAACAGACTGCAAGCGCCCCAAACAAGCGTCAATAGACAAGTTGGATTTTAAAAAAGGGAATTATGATGCCATGAAGCTAAATCTTGACCTCACAGATTGGACCAGATTTTTTCAAGGTTGCCTCTCCGTGGACTCGATGTACACCAAATTTATCGAGTATGTGCACTTTCTTATCCAACTCCATGTGCCACAGCGAACCTGCCGTACATCGTCAATTGACAGACATGTGCGTGCTCTTCAAACAGCTCTTGATCACGAGGTTAATGAGCACAACATTGACCAGCTTCAGAAAAAGCTCAACAAAGCATGCATCCGACAAAGGACTCTAAAGGAGCACGCTGTTATTCGAAACAGCAATGTAAACTCAATCCACAGATACGTCCGCAAACGAATCTCAGTTCGTGACTATCTGGCGTCAATTATGCGACCCGATGGTTCACTAGCTTCTGATGATTTTGAAAAAGCAGAGTTAATTAAAAACATATTCGCACAAACCTATCCATCGAATGATGAGCTACGTCTGCGAGATTCTGGAGTTACGCATGCTCCTGGTGGTTACGACGACTTAGTGGTCGTGAATGATGTTGACGTCACATCCGAAAACCTGCTGAAGCACCTAAGAGGCCTGAAATCTAAGACAAGCGATACCCCTGATGGGGTGCCGTCAATCGTGTACAAACAGCTTGGAATCTCGATATGCCACCCCTTAAGCTTGATATTTCGTCGATCGCTGGAAGATTCGATTGTACCAGAGATTTTTAGAACGGCGATTGTTAGCCCTGTACACAAGCGGGGAAATAAGTCAGACCCCAAGAATAAGCGACCGATCTCGCTCACTGTTATAGCTTGTAAACTGTTAGAAAGTGTAATGTCCATGGCTATATATCAAAACGCCGACAAGCAAGGACTGATCACTAAAGAACAATTTGCTTATCGTCCCGGTAGAAGCTGCACACTTCAACTGTTGGAGACGCAGTTTGACTGGGCAGAACATGTTCACGCATCAAGGTGTTTTGACGTTATATACTTTGATTTTAAGTCTGCTTTTGAAACTGTAACACATAGTAAACTACTGGAGTTACTGCCTAAATTTGGAGTAGGCACCAAAATAGTTGCATGGATAAATGATTTCCTACGTGAACGGACCTTCCATGTACGTGTTCATGATACACTGTCAGAGAAGGCTTATGCCACCTCTGGTTGCCCTCAAGGTACCATCCTTGGGCCACTAATGTTTATTCTTTACATCAATTCGCTAAAGAGTATTATTCCCGAAAACGTGCAATATAAGATCTATGCGGATGACGTTAAAATATACGGAAAAGCGAACTCGGCCGAGGACTGCAAAAAACTGCAAGATACGGTAAACAATTCCTATAAGTGGTCCGTTTCGCTAGATCTGAAACTATCCGTGACAAAGTGCGTTGTACTTCATTTTGGTCACGGAAATGCAGAGAACAGTTACACAATCGGTGGCCATTCTCTTGCCTCGAAAAAACTGATCAGAGACCTTGGTGTAATGACATCAATTAATATGAAGTACACCGAACACATAACAGACATTGTTTTAAGAGCAACACAGAGAGCGAACTGGATTACACGCTCATTCATACTTAGAGATCCAAATATATACTCAAAACTATTTGAGGTGTACGTACTGCCGATCATAACATATGCAGCCCCAGTCTGGAATCCATGTCTGAAAAAAGATCAGCGACTTCTAGACAAGTTATGCAGCAAATACCGACGAAAGATTGCATACAAGTGTGGAATTCCAAGCGATGACGTCCAGATTCCCAACATATTAGAAAGGCTGCGGAAGATTGACTGTGATACCCTCGCAAATATTGAGAAAAATCCTACCGATCTGATGTTAAAGATGTTCAATATCATTCATACGACGACGCGTCGTGAGAAAAACATTCTTCCAAAGTTTGTAGCGACAAAGCAAACACTTAACCATATGTTCCCTTGGAGAGTAACCCGCCAACTCCATGGAAATTTGATGTTAACAGACTAAACATTTCCTTGAATAAAGCGTATTAATATATATATATATATATATATATATATACGCGTAGGTATACATGCACATGTGTGTATTTATTTGCCATGTACATGCATGTATGCGTACGATATGTCGTGGGCAGAGGTAGAAACGAAGTGATGGAATATAGCAGTTTCCTCACATGATTATGTACAATCACGCGGGGCAGAACTGATAAGTTACAGCCTGCTATATATATATATATATATATACTATGTGAATATAGTCATACATAAATGGAGGGTTCCATCTCCGCGCGATACAGATTTTCTGAGAGCGGACTTCGGATAAAAATCTAATATGGAAAATATAAATACGAATGTGTATGTATACATATACACATACACTATAATTACACATGGATAAATGTAAACTACAAACAGAATATTAAAAAAAAATATATATATATATATATATATGTATATATATATATATATATATATGTTTATATATATATATATATATATATATATATATTGTACTGATTAATATTTTTCATAAAATGATTTATCTGAATTTAAGAGCAAAACCGGAACTTCCGTTAGCGTATCTTATTCTACACCTGTACACGTGACTAAATTGTCTATCTTATTATTTGCCTAGCGGAGGCCGTTAATGTGTAAATGTTACAAGCTCCCACTGGTGCGTAGTAGCAGTGGTCTCAATTGAGAAGATGAGCTTACAGGACTTTGGCTATGTACTAATGACGGAAGTACAACGTTGCTATAGGAGATCACGGAAGAGCATCTGGCCTCCCGGTGTTTTACAATTTTGTCCCCGCATATTTGGTTTAACTGTCCAGAAATGTGGTTATCAAACACTCTATTGTTTTTCATATTATCTGGTTGCGTCAGTCTGGTCGCCGTTTCAAGTTCCTTCGATAGAACATAATAAACTCCGCCGCTTTTAGTTGTCGGGAAATTTGTTTACGAATATATATATATATATATATATATATATATTCAATTTTCAACAAACGTGGTTTATTCACGGAACTGCATTTCACAACGCTCAAGTTCTCGATAAATAAAAATGGTTGAAAGAAGATGAATCAAACAACGAAGCAGATAATTACTCTCGACAAAATCCAAGGAGTGCTTTGTATAAGTCTGAGTGTGTCCACGTATACGAAGCACAACCGTTATAATACCAAATATACCTAGATCACACGCCTGGTTCCGACTGTGAAATTAACAGCCACTGTTTTAACTCGCGAGAGAGAAGGTGTTTCGTAGTGAGTCATCTTATGTGTTTGGGAATGCAGGTTTCAGGAACTTTCATTCAAAGGAGGGAGCTTTCATTTTTGTCCACACGGTGCTCCAAAACTTGCCCCCACAATCACTGCCAACATTTACATTGTGACGCTCCGATCACTTGTCACCAGGCCGTCACCTTGTCGATAAGCTCGGCCGTGATTGCGGTGTTTACCTAACCTAGCCTCTGAACATCACTCGAATGCTCCAAGCCTTCACCAAAACGGGCATCCCACTTTCTCGCTGACTTGTCGAATACACACTGTCGTTCCCATGTACGGCCACCCCCACGGCGGTGAATACAGGCCGACTGAAGATCTTCCGCAGTCAGAAATCTGATAACACCTCGATACGCTTCAATTGTCGATTTTAGCACCATGAACGCCATGGTGCTCTCTGTATCCGCACTGCCGCGTCAATTGGACGGGGCAAACAATCGCTGGCTTCTCTCCTCCGTCATGCGCACAACCATGTCGGACAGACCATTCGCGTCACTAGATTTCTCACTACGTTATCTAAAAGCGGCATATTTAAAAAAAAACCGATTTGATGTTACGACGTTTCCTACTTTTTCATTTGAACACTCCTTTTATATGCACATTTACATGTGTACTTATCCTTACGCGTGTATATACGCTTGTTTCAGCAAGCACAGCATGTACCGTATCGTTGGAGATATGTTCCGACCTGTCCAGTGATAGTCATGTCTGCCCCCATTTATCATTCTATTCAATAGCCTCATATGAAAGAATTCCACTGGTAGACTGCAATTACTCTTGTAATGAAGAGAGTTTTAGTATCTAGGTGCGATATCTCAACAGAATCTTAAATGGAATTTACATGTTGAAGGCTGTTTGAAGAAGTTACGTTGGACTTGCATTTCACCAAGCAAGCCAAGAAACGCCACTTCGACTAAGTTTTATTAAGTGGTTTACTCACCATTTAAATGTGGTATCTTGCAGTATGAGGGTGGTTTTTTTTTTAAATACTTAATTGATTTGGATTGCACTGATTTTAGCTTAAGAAATATGGAAAACACAACAGATTTGTGCCATAAGTATCTATTATTAGCTGTAATTTATGCTGACAACTAGAAAATACATCGTTTTGTGAATATTACGTCTCATTTTCCAAATGCTATTTCTTTTAGGGCCTAAAACAGTCAATCAAATGCTATATTATATTATATCTAAGTACAATTTCCCAATGACACTCTTAAATAGGTATATATAGTTAATTTACGATGAATTGCAGATGAGAGTATGATATTTATTATTATAGCAAAAGTAAGTAATTAGTACTGACGATCTCGCACTTGCTGATACGGGCATAATTGCATTTTAATGCTATACTGTTACTCTTCATGCATGGCTGCGTATTGGATGATTTTGTTTAACAATTATATATATATATATATATATATATATGTATATATATATATATATATATATATATATATATATATATATATATGTATATATATATATATATATATATATATATATATATATATATATATATTTACAATACCGCATCTTTTGTCCGCAAGTTAATTGATTTAGTATGCAGTACTCAAGTGGCGAGGAGTGAAGGGCTACAAGACAATTCTGATTCTGATTGGCCTGTGTTTGTGTGTGTTTGTTCACTGTTGTCGTGTCTCTATGACTATACATGTTCGTTGGCCCGGCCCCTCCGCTGTAGCTCGGCCACACTGCCGGTGACGATCGCGGCATTGGAGGACAAGGTGAAGATCGACCCGAAAGTCGTTCGGTTCTGCATTCCTATCGGGGCCACGATCAACATGGACGGAACGGCGCTCTACGAGGCGGTGGCGGCCATCTTCATCGCGCAGGTGCGCCGAGTCCCGCTCGATGTCGGCAAAGTGATTGCGATCAGGTAAGCTGGGAGTCAGGCAGGCAAACGCGCGACATGACCGCGACTACTACTACTACTACTACTACTACTACTACTAAGGCTTCTAGTCTGGTCCTACTTCATTCAACTCTTACCACCATCCTTTGTCCACCCGTGCCCCGTGAGGTTCTGTGCCCCCCTGTGTCGCTGCCTGTCGCGGTTCGAGGGCGTTTCGGTGCTTCGATGTTGTCCCGGCCGGCCTTCGTAGTTTTCGGTTTGAAACCGCCGATAACAAACGAGCTAACTACGGTAACTACTTCCGAACCATCACTCCTATATATACTTCACTACACATAGAACTGTTTATATTTCAGTCTAAATCTATATATATATATATATATATATATATATATATATATATATATATATATATATATATATATGTACATATATGCAGCAACTCTGGCAACAGCCCCAAAAACAACATGAACAACAGAAACAACGATAACATTAACCACTACAACAAAGCGGCGACAAAGGTACGACGTATTTCCCCTTTCTCTTCACGTATAGTCAAGTCCGCAGCAGGCTGCCAAAAGGGTTATTATTTGCTTCCCACTTTACGTGATACGATATAAATGGTTTAACTATTTTGACTATATTTGTGTATATAGGTGTATATATTTGTATATACTATATTTCGTCCTTATGCCAACTAGTCCAGACGTCCTCGTTATGTATATATACATATATATATATATATATATATATATATATATATATATATTGCTGTGTCAACCAAAGATTGGCCTTTGCATTTGTGTTATACCGCCACTGAATAGCTTGCGCAAAAACGCAGCACTTGGGATCAAGATGAAGGCGATAACGTACGAGTATATGTGTATATACTCTGTTTTGCGCCCTGCACTTTTTGAAAGTTATTAAAAAGTGGTGGCTTTGACGCCAAGAGCGTTTGTACAATTGAGCGCTGAATTGCAAGGATGCGACCGAAGAAGGTACGTGATGCGACCGACGCCGCTTGCTTTCTGGGTCCCCGCCTTGGCCTCCGTCGAGGGCGCCCAGTTTCTCGCAGACAAATATCTGCATGTGCCCATTCATCTGAAAGCTCGTCTAACGTGGATGGCTAGATGGAGGGAAGGCGATGTGCTCACGGTAACAAGAATGGAAGACTAGTCCGGCCTGTCGCTATGCTTAGTTGCCTGTCGACAAAGTGGGGCGTGTTCCTAGAGCTATTAGTACGCGGTAATTGCTGGACGAGATTATCCGTAATCATCTTGCTGCTCTTATTTGTGCTCGAGGTAGCTTGACAAAGGGCATAGGAAGACACGCCTAACCCTTTATATATATATATATATATATATATATAAGCACCTGGTATCTTTCAAAAGTGCCCGCACTTAGCTTCTCCACGATCTGCTTTCTTCATAAACAGAGCAGGTAACTACTAAATGCAAGATAGAACGTTACTCTTTTGCTATTTCTGGTTGCATAAGAGAATAACTGAATAAATACAACTGCCACATCTGGGCAACCGAGAATTCTGACGTGCTTCACGAAGAGCCGTTACATTACGTTACGTTATGTGCCATGTGTGACAATCTGGTGTGGCTTGTGGTCCAAATAAATCATTGGATCCTATTTTTTTTCTCTCGACGGTAAATGCCAAGCTTTAACGCAGTAGACTGTCTTTGGCTAAGTTTGAACGGAAGCGATGCGAGTGGACTCTTGCTCCTGAAATATGTTACCACAAGCCGGCAAGTCGGCAAGACAATTGAGCCTAGAGGATACATGTCCAAGAAGGCTAATCACGCGTAATAGGGACATTAACTAGTCTTCAGCATCCCGAGAATTAACGCCGTTACTTTTTGCCGAAAAAAATCTACAAAATTGAATGTCCCGCGTAAGCGTGTCCGAAGAGTTGACCATTACGACGGTAAATGCCAAGCTTTAACGCAGTAGACCGTCTTTGGCCAAGTTTGAACGGAAGCGATGCGAGTGGACTCTTGCTCCTGAAATATGTTACCACAAGCCGGCAAGTCGGCAAGACAATTGAGCCTAGAGGATACATGTCCAAGAAGGGTAATCACGCGTAATAGGGACATTAACTAGTCTTCAGCATCCCAAGAATTAACGCCGTTACTTTTTGCCGAAAAAAATCTACAAAATTGAATGTCCCGCGTAAGCGTGTCCGAAGAGTTGACCATTACACCGATATTGTATTTAATTAGAATGTGAATGAAATTGCACCTATGAATTTATGTTACACATGGTTTTGCAAACACCCCAAATGTATACGTACGTGTGCGTATACATATGTATATATTTATATTTATATTTATATTATATATATATATATATATATATATATATATATATATTTATATACGTCGAGTTCCTAAGTGCGGCGCTCCCCGGCCCGCAAAAACCTCGCAGATTCGGATCCATGACTATCTCTATGAGTGGTGTATGGGACTCCGAATCTGCGAATACGCTCTTGGGGCTCGGCGTCACGAAGAGGGATCTTATGGATCTTACCGTCTTAACGTCGCAAGGAACATTGAGGATATACCGCTCGCACCGGGTCCATAAGAGCGGGGGCTACCATCAAGCAAGAACACGGACAGCTGATTCTTAACCTCACGTGACACCTTTTTACGGGTTTTCTCGTCGCCTTGGCGGTCCCTCTCTCTCAGGACAGTAATGCGGCCAGGTTGTTGGGAGAACGTTGCTTGCATCTTAAGGGGGGGGGGGCTGGGCTCTAGGTGATGGTACATCATCCATAACGAAACTTTTTCCAGGACTGCGTTGTTCTTTGTCTCCACCAATTCGGGTCGTCCGCAGAGGCTAGGGTCTCCTTTCCGCCAGGAAGGTCCTCTGTTTCGAGTCTCCCTTCGTAGGCGATATTCCAGAGGATCGGTCCCAGGGTGTATATATATATATATATATATATATATATGTAAAGCGGGCGTTACTAGGGTCAAAGGAAGACATCAGGTTGTGTTACTAACTTAATCAGTTTATTTCAACCGCCGATTTACCGGCCGTCCTACGGCTTCTCTCTGGCACACCGCCGAACTCGCCCGACCTACATGCGGCACGTAGTTCGCTCTGCGTCCTCCTCCTACACGGTCTCTCCGTCGACTCTTCTCTTACTAATCACTGCTGCTGGTGCAGTTGGTGTACCTCCGTCAGCGACCACTAGAGGGAGCTGACGGATGCCAATCATGACATGCACATCTTAGCTTTAAGCTGCTCTTTCTCTCCTCAGTAACATTACCAATCATCTTCATCTGTTTCCCAATCATGCAATTATCTCTATACTATTATTATATCCCTGTACCTGACATATATATATGTATATATATATACATACTACGTTGCTTGGAGCCTACGGAAAGTTTTCCTTCAAAGATCTTTCCTCGCCACCTGAAAATTGGTCAAGCTGCACGCACTTCCAATAGTAACACTCCGTCGGTTCTCATAACCGGGGGCAGGGCATTCGATGTGAGAATGAATATGGCAACGAGCAACGATTATCGTATTACAGGTGAGCCATTCGGGGACTATAGGCTTGATCTTAATACGGATAGGTGTTTGCAACCGACTTCCGGTCCCACTGGTTCAGATGTTGTACCAGTCGTATGCCTGCTGCCTTGCCTCACCAGCCATGACAAACGAGTGATCACTACATGAGGCAGACCTTACGTCGTGAGTTACGTCTAGCGTAAGTCACTTACTATGAAGTGAGCGGAACACGAGTCTCTTGAAGCCGCTCGGCGACACACTGTCCTGAGCAAGGTATTGAGCTTTAAGGTTCCAAATATCCCAAACTTGTGTGTCCTAGAACTTCGAGGCTTGTATTTATAAATAGAAAGCCGTTATGGTCCGACCGTAACGGCTTTCGAGAACGGCGCAGATCGCTGGTCCGGAATGCCACGGTAACTGACGGGTGAACGTATTGGGAAATGCTGAGAGCGCTTAATTAATTAGCGCTCATTTAAGAAATTAGCAATCGGTGACCAGCAGTTAGGAGAATTCGTCCACCAACGTCTGTCATCTGAAGTACATCGTGGCAACGCCGCTTCGGTGCTAGGCAATTTACACAACTGCTCAGCGTCTGAACGTAACGTATAAACGCCATGAGCGATAGTACCTGTCACATTCAGTAGGGTACAGTTGTAAAACCAATTTTCTAACAGTCCTTTATACAACTACATATACACAAATATATTTTGTTTTCTAAATGGAAACATTCCGGAAGTACTGGAGCTTTTTTTAGTAGGAATATTCTGGAAATTACTAGAGCCTTTTCCTTCTGAGACCTTGTTTCTCTTCGTTCGCGTATCTCACCTAGTACGGGGTATTTATTTGGTTGAAGACGAGAGCTTCCTAAGGCCGCCAGAAGACGATGGGCGCTCCACCTGAGCTCAATTTATTAAGCTGGTTCTAGATCTAGGGTGACAAATATGGTGCACATTTACTTCAATACCTTCCTTACTGGCTAAGGCTGACTTCAGTCGTCATCTTAACAAACGCCTCGCGCTTGGCATATGGCGAGGTAAAGTCGTCTACACGCAAATTGGCGACTTCTTTTCCTTGTCTCTTTGTGCCCCGTCTGGGATCCTCAAAATATCACGGCTGGCCTTCAATTCTAGGAAATCTTAAGAACTACATCATTGGCGAAGTGACACTCAACTATTGCGCTAGTGATTTTAAGGTAAATTGTACTACTGACACTGTGGATAAGACCGGGTGCTATTCGCTGTTGGACGGATCGGCATGGAGACCAACATGGCGATCCCCGCGCCAAAGAGTGCTTACCTGCAACTATTCAATACAAGTTAAGCATAGACATAACATAAAATCCATATCGAGAGTTTTATTATTGTGTTTATACAATTATGTGATGTATTCATTTGTTTGGGCTGAAAAATGTCTACGGCAAGTTCCTTCGGCTTACTAGCAAACGTTAGCACCTCGCATGGCTGCTAGACGCATTGTAATATGAAGCCTCACCTATCTAAGATAGTTAAATCATGAGGTTGTGATAGTCTTGACAAGTGTGCCCCCACAAACCTGTAACCTTACTCCGGTTAACCATGTAGGAATTTCATAACTAGAGTCGCACAAATTTACGCGCGGATTGTCTTGGAAATCCCTCTAACAGTCGCATGCCAAACCAGCATATTTCAAAATGATATATGACGTGTACGTTCGCCTGGACGGAGTCCCGATAGATATTGTGAATAGTAATCTTCGGACCGAAGCCTTCGTTTGCACGAAATATGTTGCACTCAACAGTGTTGTGAATGCAGTGTCTGTTTCTGAGCAGTGGTACTCCCAAATTGATCTTTAAATACTTCAAAGTAAGAATTAAACATACACTACAAGGAAACAAAAATATTCGTACTTACCTATATATGTGGTCATATAAATGTTGCCTTCGGCACTGTTGCGAATGCAATGTCTGTTTTTGTTTCTAAATAGTGATACTTCAGAATGGATATTTTATTATGGTAAACATAGGAAGTAAACATACACTACAATTAAACCAAAATATTCGTAGTTATCCATATCTGTGCTCGTACAAAAGTTGTACCGCTACTGTGCACGTGTTCATCGGGCGGTTTCATGCTGGATCAGAGTCGAGTTCAACTGTTTAGTCTCTAGTTAAAGGGCAAACTGTTAAACCTTCGACGCTTCAATAGATTGACGCAGATAGCGGCCACAGCCAAGATTTAAGTCTCGGTGAAACACACACACACCGTCGTTATCGTCGTTTCCACCCTCTGAATAAAGACGGTCGACAGGGACAGCGACATGTGTTGAGCGACTGCATTGGTTAAATGTGTGATATTGGCTAGTATGCAGCAAGCACATTGTCTTGTCTCTACGAGCTTGGGCGTTGCTCGTGTCGATATCGCAAGACATTTTTGCTTGGCCAGGCAAGCTGGACTATGACTGGCTGGCGGAAGCGGCTGACTTGTATTCTGCAAATGCAGATCATACATATTTGCGCCATCACCTGTGTTCAACGAGTAGTTCGACCACCATACAACCATTGTATCCAGTAGCACAATGAGAATCGTAATCAAAATTCTAATAACACATCATCGTTTTTTAATCAACGCCCTGTCGATCCGATTGAAAAAGGCTACACACAGCAGAGAATTGCTTTTTTCCTCTCGCTATCTCTCTCTATCTCTATCTATCTCTGACATTGCCAATCCAGTAGTAGTAGTAGTAGTAGCGTGTCCCCAGTGGCGTCCCTTGGCATTGAAGTCAGTTGGCTTTAAGTTGGGCGACCATCATTTCATCGTGAATCCCTCGACGACGACGCGAAAGGCGGCCGGACTTGAATGGTGTAGTGGCGGGTTATCGCATTACTACCGCAAGGGGTTGGCTGCGTTACCGTGCGCCTGCCAAATCCTAGCCATAGTCGTCGAATCATAGGCGAGAATTACGTTCCGGAATCTGTCCGGCATTGTGGCGGCACCGAGACCGCCATCGGGTTTCGCCGGACCAATTCGAATGCGTCGGTCCGACTCACGGCCGCGGGGGTGCCCGGGCCGGGAAGGGGTCATCGCAGTCTGCCTACGGTTCGGGTCGGGTCGGACTGACTGGACTAGACTGCTCTAGGCTGGGAGTTGGACAACAATGGCAGCCAGCCAGCCAACATCCACACTGCGTCACACAATATCGCATTCGGCGGTGTGGCCAAAAGGGCACCCTGCACTCGACAACATCTGACTGACAGCTGGTTATCTTGACTTAATGCCATCGTCAAAGAGATCGTCGTCGTCGTTGTCGTCGTGCTCTCGAGCGCACTCAGTTCATTACGTTGACCTGAACGTCGAACAGGGTGGTTACGCTCATTTCCTGTCCGCCGCCCGCGTCAATACGCGCCAAACGGTGGCGGTGAACGCACACGCGACGAACTTTGAGTAAATGAACGAATCATGTACCATTTCTAATACAAGTTTGACGTGTTCATTAGCGTCCGGGATAGACAAGCCGCGTGCGGGGGGCGTTAGCAATGCTGGTCTATGTACATCAACTTAAGTTTATATATATATGTATATAGATATATATATATATATATATATATATGCAGATTGGGTGTAAACGTTTTGCCTAAAATGCATCCAAGAGTCTCCTTGCGTATCTGCAGGGCCGATCAGCAGAAAGCATGAGGAAACCAATTCATGGAGCAGACGTTGTTTAATACAACGTAGTTATATTTATATCGCCTAAGGCTTTTTGTTCGCGCAAAAAAAAATGCCAGCGAATTTGCGGTACTTTTTTTGCACAAGTTTCGAAACGTTTTGGTGCACGCGTTTGTTAAGGGTGTTACAGCTGTTCAAGCTTATCATTTTTGCCGTCGTGTCGCCACTGTTGGACAGGCAACATTTCTGCAGACGGCTACTCGAAACACAAAGTCCTCACTATGCTTATAACGCCATGATGACTCAAGTAGCCGGCATTTCCAGAAATGTGGGAGGCAAGAAGGCCCTCTGTGTTAAAGAAGAACATGCCTAGCAATACAATTGCACTCAATTGTTACCACCTAGCTCTTAACGACTGCAAATAGGTCACCGCTGCTAGCCAGTTGCTTCGGATAACTGTACGAGGAGAACAAACCTCGCCCCTTCAGAGCATCATTTTCCGGAACATCCTGAAAAATGTCCAGACTACGCAACAAGTCACATTTTCGGAAAAGGTGGATGCTGAAGAACGACAACTTTTCGATTCGATCGAGTTGTTGACATATCGATTGGAAGGCAGTCATCTCTACTCCAATTCGCTTTGTGTTGCTAGCAATACGCTGTCTACCTGTTGGCCATACTTTGATGCACAAGAATAAGGTCTCCGTCGTATACCGTAGACACGACGCTGCGTGCGCGACGAACTTGACAGGCCAACTGGGTTCCGTTTTAGCAGCCTGTCAGCGACAGACCTATCGGGACGTTGTATTCAACGGGCCGCCAGTTGGCCCCCGTCCTTCACAGCGCTGCGGTGACCTTCCACTGCGCTGCGGTGACCTTCCACTGCGCTGCGGTGACCTTCCACTGCGCTGCGGTGACCTTTCATTGCGCTGCGGTGGCATTCCATCATCTCAACTGACCTCACCTCAACATTCAACAATGGGTTCTCGTTCGTCGTGGTTTCGTAGAACGAGCGCATGGTTCTTGTAGTAGTAGTAGTAGTGCAGTAGCAATATGTTTTTGTAAAATGTGAAAAACAGTTCCGTAGACGTTAAAGCTGCGGTTCAGTCCGAAAACTTTAGTAGTACTAGTAGTAATCTACTGCCGTACGTAGTAATCGTACGTAGTTGATTGTAGTGAGTATTTCACACGCTCTAACTACTGGCGGTATCGGGTCCCATTCAGCCACCCACCCACCCACACGTTAGACGAATGCGGAGACGCGGAGATCACCGCGAATGTGCGGCGTGAGAAGCATCTTTTTTGTCCCTTTGTTGAAAACCCACACAGTCGAGCTGCGATCGATGCTGTCATGGTAATGGGCAATAACATTGGTGTTAGTGGTGGTAGTAGTACACCTGTGCCGTGTCTGCACTATTCAGTCAGGCTGACTGGCCGGCATTGACTTACGCCACAAGAGTGACAGGCAATGCACGATGTCTTCTTCGTCGATGACCCCCACCACCACCACCAGTGCCGCTCATCGTGGTGCTGAATGCTGTGTAATCGTCGATAATTCGTCGATAACCATTACGGCCATTGGACGGAAAAACGGACGGACGGACGGACGGTCGTGCGTGTTGTTTCGTTTCGTCTACTTGCGCAGTTCGGCGTGGTGGTTCGTGTGTCTTTCCGTTCCGCAGTCGACAGTCGTTATCTATCGTTATGCGCGACGTCAACTACGCGACTGCGGGAAAGCCGCGCCGGAATTGCGGCGCCGGACCGTCTCGTCTCGCGTCTGGTTCGCGTATCGGCACCAACTGCCCCGGTGCTCGGAGGCTGCTCCCCACGGGGTCCCCGACGCGTCTCGAATCTGACGGTAGTGGGCTTTCCGCGTACGCGACGCGGTGCCTGACTCTCGTGTCGCGCGTGTCGGCCAACGCAAAGGCCAATCGACCAATCTGACGACGACCTGAGTTTACTCGTAATCATTGCTCTCGAACGAACGACCCAATCCGACGAGCTGTAAACGGCATAAGTAATGTGTATATATATATATATATATATATGTATATATATATATATATATACAAATATATATATATATATATATATATATATATCTATATATATATATATATATATATATATATATATATCTATATATATATATATCTATATATATATATGTATATATTTGTATATATATATATATATAAATATATATATAAATATATCTTATGGTGTAGAGAAACCACAGATCGCCGTCATGTTTTCATGGTACTGCCGTATTTCGAGGACACGAGGAGGGTAGGGGTAGAAAGATATCCAGACGGTGGCCTCGTATCGGTGACATCGGGGGTTTTCTATCGCCGGGGCGTTCACCAAATGGAGCCACGTCAAGCCGAGCCCATGAAGCTGTACGCTGCACTCTGTGGCACGGTAGCGATGCGTGCACACTTTGCACTGGTGGTAATATTTTTTCATGATTATGGACCGGTTGTACGTCAAAGGAAATGCACACATGTATGCATATATATGGCATATCCATTGTGCAAAGGTTGACAATCATATACATTGATGTAGATATATATATAAATAAATAAATATATACATATATACATACATATGTATGCATATGCATGTAGATATATATATATATATATATATATATATATATACATACATACATGTGTATGCATATGCATGTATATATATATATATATATATATATATATACATACATATGTATATATATATATATATACATACATATGTATATATATATATATATATATATATACATACATATGTATGCATATGCATGGCATATTATTTGTGCGTGTAGAGAGTATTAATATATGGGTAGAGGGTATCATCAATGACTTGCTCAGCAGACACGAGCTCTACGAGGCAGCACGTAAGGGAGACGCGTTAGATCACTCCCTATGGTCGACAGATATGTGACAGTGCACTAAGATGTAATTGGACGTTCACATAAGTTCCCTACTATTGGCGACAGCGGCGCGACTACGACAATAACAACGCTTTAGTGGCATCCACTACCTCATAAATATCGACTCGTTGTGTACCCTCTCAGGATCTGCTTGCCACCAGAGAGCAGAGCGACGGGCTGGTAGAGACGGAGGTATCTTCCAGCAAGCTACAGTGTGCGTATTAATTCAAGCAAATCATGTGTTTGTATTTGGATAGTAAACATATTATTTGCTTGCATTCATACGTGTACTATATATATATATATATGCCTAAGCTATATATATATATATATATATATATATATATATATAAATATATATGCTTAAGCTCGTGTAAACAGGCATAGGCAACGACCAGAAAAAGAAGAAAATACCCGTGTCTTGTCTTCGAGAGAAGCAAGCGATTATAGCAAAATGGTCTTGCAAATCTTCGCATCCCCGCGTGTAGGCACAAACACGACGAACTGGGTTCTTTCTGTGGTCGTTCTGGTCATCCAAACGACCTGGATTTTATGCTGCTGCTGCTGCGTTGCTTCAGTTGTTATTGCGGCATCTGCGGATGCTGTGCGTTGGAGTTCCATTAGGGCGTTCGATTGCTCTAGCTGATCCTGTGGTCTCTGTTGTTGTTGCTGCTCCTGCTGGTGCCGTCGCAATTGCGGCCCCACCGTTGCGTTTCCTCCTGCCTAGCATGTGCAAACAAAATGTACAAAGGGAGATATATATATATGCACACGCAGATTGATACAAAATAAGAGAAAGAGTGCAACAGACGGACAACAGGGTAGAGTGATTGTCCCTTCAGCCCGACAACGGCATACCGGAAGGGCATCGTCTGATCAGAACGCAAAGACCATCTACCAGCCTGAGCACCACCGTAAGGAAACGCCCGAGAGCGAGAGAGAGAGAAAGATATAGGGAACGCTTTGGGGTCTGAAATATATAAGATGATGGGTGAAAGGGCAATATGAAGAGGTAAAGCTGGACGGGGGGGGGGGGGTGACACAATAAAGGTACAGATGGGACGCAGATCGGCTGATTTTGATGATGGCGATATTCATTGATAATTATTATGCCCCTTCCCCTCTCTCTGTCCCTCGGACCATATTTTATGTCGGCAAGGACAAAATCCGAAGCTTAGTTTAGATGCTCACTGCAATGCATATCGCGCCACCCTGTCGCGGATTTGCAATTCCCAAAAATATGCAGTGCAAACCTGTACATATATTCTACATATACGTTTTTATACATATATTCAACATATACGTTTGTATACATATATTATTACACTTATACGTTTTTATACGTATATTATACATCTACATTTTATACATATATTATATTCCTAAAAATAGCATTTATCTAAAAGGCGTATCAAAGCTACCACAGCTCTGCCAAATGTTTGGAGAATGCTAAGAATGAACAGGCTCTAGTGAGTGGTGGACTGCTTGTCTACTAAATGACTGCAGTGGAAGAAAAGTCTCAATAAAGACAAGATGGCAGCACCGACTACAACAGCCGCTACGTCGGCGAAATCTGTCCGACATTGCAACAGGCAGTAATCGGGGCTGCCATTGAATCCAGCAGCTTACGCATAAATGTCGCCGATACACGGTTCCATACTCCTCGGCTCACCTCGGCTCACCTTTTAAGTCGGACGTCGTTTTGGCAGATGTCGGCAGGGTGGATGTTTTTCCAGAACGTTGCGCCAGTGCAAAGAGAGTGCACGAGGCAGCATTCGGCGCTGAGGTAATCACGTCGGGGATTAGCGAGACTTCGACGCTACCACCATTCGCTGACCCGGGCCAGGTTCAGCCAGTTCTGAATCCAGAATCCAACCATTCGCAACACATTCGCCTGCCCATTCGTCGCGAGTACTTGCAGCAGCGACTGTACTGACTGTTTAACTTGTTGCTTGTATATACACAAGCTCCATCCATAACTCCCACCGAAGTCGAAGCAGGTACGTTTGCGTTTTTGCTGAGCTCTGGCGATGCACGTCGGTAGCTTGGCCTTGGGCATCGGTAGAAGCGAAAAGCCGCAATTGCTGGGCCGAATGTTGCGTCAAATTGTTGCGGCGCCTCATGAAAGAGGTAAGCCTTTTTTTCTCGTCCAAATAGGGTGAACATCTATCTCTGTGGATTACAGCTCATACCGTAGACGTCGGGGCGCGATCGGCAAACGGCACGGGGTACACGGTATCTATGCTATCCGCTGCGTTCCTTGCTCACCTTGTGGCGAGTTCGAGAGAGCCGAGCAGGCAAGCCTTTCGACAGCGCGCTCTATAGCGCGGACGACTATTGCCGCGCTGCGAGAAACAAATCGAGAAACATTCTCCCTTGGCATGCTGGTCTAGCTGATCGAAAATCCGCTTCTTCAATTTTGCAAAATTTTGTCGACACTGGGCAGGAGCAGACGTCGTCGACAGGTCGGCCGTATTGACAACACCTAGTTGATCCGTACAATTGGCCATTTGTCGATTCACGGCGCTAGTGGCTTGACACATCTCCGATTGCGGTAGTGGTAGTGGTAGTAGTAGAAGAAATAGTAGATATATTTGTTTAAACCGAACAGCAGGCCCTGTCATTCTCCCGCTCTCTCAGATCGCGTTCTGTCACACGCGGGGACAAACAAATGTGGCGGGACCTCTTCTGCGTTGTAGAAGATCGCTCTCGAAGGTCTTCGTGCCATCGCGTTTGCGCAGCTTCGAGCTGCTTTACTGCTGCTTACTAGTCGCTTCGTTTGGGGCAATAGTACACAACGAACGAATGTGTAATACGGTCTGCCGTCGCCGACCTGCCTGTGTGAGGGGACCAAGAAATTGTCGTCGATGCCGTCAGCGGACGGCTAGATACGGTCCGTTTTTGTAATATATATATATATATATATAAATATATATATATATATATATATAAATAAATATATATAAATAAATATATATATATATATATAAATATATATATATATATATATATATATATATATATATATATATAAATAAATAAATACAGTAGATGGTAAAAGAGACAGAACACGCAGAGGTTGCTGCTTACACGTTTTATCTGGTCAAGCTGTGCTTGCTTGCTTGCTTGATATTCGTCGCGTACGTGGTCAGAAGGTCCCGTCGTCGCCGGAAGATGCAATCCGTGTGTCTGAATATCGTCGGCGCTGCCTGCCGAAACTCGATGACGATGATCAAGCAAACACGAATGAGTGAGTGACTGAGTGTATGAGTGAGCAAGCGAGCGTGAATATATCGTATTTATTATGCGTGGCAGCAGCAGCAACAACAACAACTTGGACCTCGACGAACCATTTGCTAAATAAAATCCCATCACTATGGCAAAAGGGCGCAAACGTTATTTTGCCGTCTACCGTACCATTTTGTCGATAGTGGCAGCAATAGCAGCAGCAGCAACAACAACAAAAACAAGAAGAATGATGGCGGCAGCAACAACAAAACAACAAAAACAACAACAACAACAACAATGATGGCGACAGCAACAACAAAACAACAACAACAGCAACAATGATGGCGACAGCAACAACAAAACAACAACAATAATGGCGAAAGCAACAATGATGGCGACAGCAACAACAAAACAATAACAGCAACGACATGCGACAGCAACAATAACAACAACAATAACAGCAACGACATGCGACAGCAACAACAACACCACCAACAACAGCAACAACAACAACAAAGCAGCAGCAGCAGCAACGACGACGACGACAACAACAACAACAACAACAACAACAAAGCAGCAGCAACGACGACAACAACAACAACAATGACATCGGGGTCCGACCATGATGACGACCACAATGATGATGCTGCTGCTGGTGGGGCAGGAGATAAGGAATAGGGAGAAGTACCGCGTCCGGTGCTATTAACGAAGCAGCCCTCTGGAGGCAGGAGGGATCTGTCTCTCTGTTTGTTCTCATCAACCACAACCGGATGTCCGTCCAGCCTTCGCGGTCCTGCTCTGGCAAACGCGCGGTCGCCAGTTAATTAGAGCGGTGGCGCTAGCAATGGGGGTACTGGTGGCAGCCCCGAACCGACTGGTAGAGCCCTTTTCATTGTAACTTCAGCAGCATGCCATCGTATTTGTGGACTTCGAGAGAGAGAGAGAGAGAGAGAAAGAGAGAGGGAGAACGAGAGAGAGGGGGGAGAACGAGAGAGAGAGAGAGAGAGAGAGAGAGAGAGAAGAGCAGGGGGAAGCGAGAGCAAAACCATTATAGTATTGAGGAAATTCACGTCAGCGTGTAAGTGCGGAAACTCCGTGGCTGGTCGGGTTTCTTTAGCACTTTTACCTCTTTCCTCTCTCTCTCTGTATATGTACGTATATATATATATATATATATATATATACATATATATATATATATATAAATAAGTATATATATATATATATATATAAATTAATATTCCCGTTTCTTGATTGATCCAAAGGCTTTACATACACACACACACGTATGCACGATTACTACGCATGTAAGCGCAGACGCCTACAGCGTCTGCCAACTGGCAAGAAGAAACGCAGATAGGTCATTTGTATCCTATTTTCCCATGAGAATGTGAGCGCCGATGAGTGGAACAGTGGCGATGCTGGGCTATCCGATGGTTGCCAATCGACAGCAGACATACGAGGTCTATTCGCGAAGATAGGTGGGTGGCTGAGTATCAACAACAACAAAACCAAAAACAACGAAAGCAATAATGACAACAACAACACTCTCGTATCGACAGGCCCCAGATGACAGCGATGACCGTGCTCATGGTGTGTGATCTGCTTGTTGCGAATCGACTTCCCTCGGGTTGCAGGAAGGTAGCCGCCTAGGTTTAGTGGGGCATGCATCTACTCGCCGGAGGGTAACCGTCCAAAATACCCCTGCCATATATATGTGTGTGTGTATATATATATATATATATATAGTATACAGGGCAGTTTATCTATTCTTTTCGTCAAGCGAAATCGACATTCCTGCTTGACGCCCAGTAGATGCGGCGTGCTACCGTTCAGGCTGCCATGAGCCCATCAGTCAGTCTTACAGTAATAGCTGTAATTGTTTGTGAAGCTGAACGCCGCGGGTTATTAGCAAGGATTGATTGTGAGCCATAATTTCTATATACTATTGCTATTGCTTATGCTACTGCTTTCATCGAATGTTTATATCTAAGTATAAACGCGATAACAAAATGTTGTTTTTTTATATTCCTATTCAAGCATGAGTGTTCTGTTCGGTCTCTTCTGCACTTGATTGAATGCATGTTGCCTTTAAGATTTGAGAGCAGAGCGCAAATGATATGACTTTGTTTGCCTTCAACTGGATCCCGATCAGTCTTGCATGAGGCCACACAGGAGTCCCATTTAGTATACAAGGTGGTCCGATACGTTCAGATCCTGTGTTGGGTTGGGCGCACGTTTCTAGCTTGCAAGTATGATACGTGCCTATGTCCCTTATTCTTCACTAAACGGATGATTGGGAAGCTTATAGTGTAAGTGAAGCAATCCCCTATTAAGCTGGTGTTTCTGAAATCTTGTCAATAATGGCCGCTATAACTAGTAGTGAATAGCTGAATTGGAGTTTTAATAAGTAACAGCACTTCAATAACTATCTATATACCTGAAGATCTAGGAAGCGCTTAAAATTTCTTGCAAAATAGAGAGTGAATTAAGAATCGAATAAAGACGATATCAAGTGATGGTCGCCAACGCTTGATAATAAGAGTGAAATTGTGGCCATAGTCGAAATGGCTCCTGCGATTTGGAGATGTGCTTTAATGAGTAGATTCACAACGTCAAAAAAGTACATGTATTAATAAATACTGCGTGCATATCTAATAATTCATTTGCAGGAGAAAGTAATATCTGTAATTTAACATACATAGTTCGAAAACTTTGCAGGTCTCTACATGTATATACATAAGCCACTTAATTACTATAAGTTCTACTCGATATGCTTATGGGAACACTCACAGTCAGAGAGATCCAAGCGATATGATAGTAGACTCGAAGCGCAAGAGAGAACCGCTCTACCACAACGCCAAAAATTGTTGTGTCCGATACAATTAGGTTCGCACTGTCTTTGCTTGGTCAACTAGAATGCTTTAGCACGCAATATATATGTTGCATCAGAGTGTACCATATACCGCTCCTTTATGGTGTGAATGAAACAATATTGTACAAAGGGTTAACGAGTGTCTAAGGGCATTGAGCTTTCGACTTTATATCTGAGATGCCAATGTCAAATGAAGAAGATAACATAGTTATTAGGGAACGCTGCGCGATCTGTAGTACTAATACTTGAGCCCGGGTCTTCGCGCGACAGTCACAGCCACGACAATACGTACACGAGACGACTCAATTTCTGTTGCACATAATTTCCTCGGGGCGGGCAATAAAGCCCAAAATAAAATTACCGTTAATCCCTTAATCCTATTGCCATTTTGGTATTGTCAATTTTGCAAATAATATGCTTATATCTCAGTCCATCTATTTCTATGTTTTTCTCCATATATATATATATATATATATATATATACATATATATAGTAAATAACAAAGCCTCTTCAAAAATGACGCAATCCTTCAGCTAATCATCGATGGCAATTTAGCGCTACTCTGTGCGCTATAGAAGCTTCTGTAGCTGTTCAGTTGTCTCTCTGCTTAGGGTTCTACTAGAGTGCAATGGCCTTTTAGTCAGCAGCTATCTCCAGCGGCAGAAATTGTCTTGCCTGTGTATCCTTATCCTTGTTGGTGTTCTTGGGTATTTTTCTGCTCACTCGCTGTGATGACGTTATCTCTAGTCTTCAACGCTGGATTAGTCACCGTTTTCTTCCCTCCTACTGTTGTTTTCCTTGACGCGGTGGTGGTAACGGATTGCTGTTAAGGCTGCTGCAGATGACCTAAAAATTATTTCTGGACTGAACTCTCAGCCAAGATTTAACGTCCATGGTGCTGCTTTTCGCATTGCTTCATAGACGGACCCGCATAAACATACAGGTTTCGTGAAACTTAAAGGGTTGCCATTTCTCAGCGGTCCGAGGTAGTGATAATTTAGAGAGACTTGTTCAGCAGTGCGGTCCAGCAACCTGATCCAAACGCCTAATAACGCTTCCGTTTTTGAGAACCGAGCGGTAACCGGCTAAGCCTCTAATATAATAAAAGGACAATTTTAACAATGCAAAATGCTTTACGTGGGCACACATGCAGGTCGGAGGCGCCCAGGCGAAGCGACTACATATACTTGCGTCCAGATTTCTCTGACCGAAAAAGAAATGGCAGTTTCTCGTGTACGCGAATATTAGGCGCCTTGCCATGCAGGAATGTTAGCTATGCCTCTGCCATTAGCAATGTGTCGATCGATCGATGTGCATATACGATCTTCGATTGAAGACTCATCTTGTGGTCTCTAACACTTATGTGTGTTCAAGCAGATACTGCCTTTACGGACGTTTGGTTGTATGTTGCGTGATGGTTAAGTAGTAACGGTGTTCTGCAGCATGAGATCTTGAGGTAGTTTGTGATTTCCAGCGCAAGCCGAACACGTGGTAGCCATCTGAGCAACTTTTGCAAGTGTCGAGTATTCCCGCACTCCAAAACTGTAGCAATTCACGAACAATTTATTTTATCCGGTGTATAAGTTCTTAAAGAAACAATTCTCACCTCTTGTAATAAGGGAGTCTCACCTTAAAAACAATTGTAATCCCAGAGCCCTAACGTTGTCTCCAGCGAGGACAGTCAACATCTGCGTACACATCCAAATATGATATCGTCTTTATTTTCGGTTTTAGCGGTCTTTTGCTTTAAGCAGTTTATGCTTGTCTTTCTTGTTGCCATGCTAACCGTTTGAGAAAAACATAAGGCTATAAAGGACCCCGGTTCTCGCTCTATTCATCAGTACTTTCTAAAGTTGTGCACATGATTGGGTGTTCAATTTCCTGATCCTATTCAATTTAATTTTCCTCCATTTCTTGACGCCTTTACCCCTGACCCTTTGAAAATTATCCTGACCAGGGCTCTAGCCTCGGCAGGTAGCACACTACCTTTACTTATGTAATACGTGCGTAAATGCAGTCTCCTCTATAATACGTAGCATGCTACAATTACTGCAGGCTCATGGACTACAGTAGATTTTCGGCAATCTCGGTACAATGGATGCCAGTAAGAGGAGAACTCGTATTAGTATTATTTGTTCACAGATGTCTTGCCGGTTACGCACTGCCGTCAACTGAATAGCTGCAGAATGGTAGTTATCCATTCGGTGGCACTGTGGCTTGCTCGATTCCCCTGGTTGTCTCTTGTTCTCACTAAATATACCTCCCTCCTGATTTACACTCTCGCTCTCTCGCCCACATCTTCAACTCCAGTGCTATGAACATCTGACAGACGATAAGACAAGTGCCATGCGAATGGAGAGCCCTCGATTTCCCCGCACTTCCTTCGGCGTTCGTAAGCTTTGCCCGACACAGAAGCTTACGCCGTTCATGCATGACTTGCAACGTAGCCCTCTGACTTGGAATGCAAATCGTTCGTTCGAGAAAACGTTTAGCACGTGTGCCTGAAACCCTTGGCAAGGCCCACTGGATTCGGCTAGTTTGTTTCTCCGTTTACCCATCGGCGACCCAGTTTCCTTTACTTCAATTACGCGGGTCGCGCTCATGCTGTTGGATCACTTCCTCGTTTCCAGAACGAGCATTTTCTACGAATTTAACGTCTCGCGCTCATTTCTTCGCTGACTAGCAAACGTGCGCTGCTAGCTCATGCACGTTTCCGGCGCTGTTGATCTCGCCGTCGACGAACAATTTTCAAATATTGATTTGCAGTTTTCGGACAGCGCATCGCCAGATAGGTGCAGATACATCTAGAAGTTCCCGTGTGGTGCGGAAACTTTATTCATCAGGAGATCTCTCGCTCTCTACCGTGTCGAGACGTCCAGTCTATGACGTTATCTCTCACCCGGGCGATCCTGGCGCTTTAGTTTGGTTAGTTGGCTGTTATCCCTAGCCGTTCCCGAGGCACGTCACTAGGCGTCCCGTTCCAGGCGTTCCCAAATCGAATTGAGACCGACCACGAGACGATTACTCGTCCGTCTGGCAGCTGTCTCATCAGTGTTAGAGGCCGTGAAACCCAATGCGTGTGCCTAAGCTAGAACGTAACGATTTTGAACACGTCAAGTCGAGTAGAAAATGACTATCGGACGGGCGAGTAGGAAAAAGCGCTCGTTCGTCTTCGATTAGATTAGACGGCCACCAAAGCTATTGGCGCTCGGCAACGCCGTGTGCCTCGGGAGCCTTCTCGCGATTTCTCGACGGGTCGAAAGAAGCCCTGACCCATAAATTCCAATTGGCCTTTTCCCGCTGCTGCCGCAACGGCCTATCATACCGGGCAATGGCTGACAGCCCTTTGCCATTTCAGACCAGACGCTGCTTGCTAAGCGCCCCCTCCCCCCCCCCAGCCCCGTCCGTCCTATTCTTGCTGGTTTTGGCCAATTCAGCCGGTGGCCAAGCCAGTTGCGGTCGCTTGTGTAGCTCGGCTTCATTGAATTCCAGATTTGTTCAAATATTTACCTTCTCCCATTTGGCGTATCTCGTCCTCTTTTAGCTTCGCACTCGCGTTCTCTCCTTAGATAACTCTCTTCCTCTTGCTCTCGCCCACTCTCTCTCTCTCTCGATGACTCGCTTCCTTACTTGCTGAGTTTCGGGGCGTTGACGCATTCTCAACAAGCGGCGGCTTAGCAGTCGCTAATCATGTAAAAAAAAACATCCATTTGCACTACTTGTGGCAGCAGCCGATTCGCGCATCGTCGCGTATCCGCGCTCATTGAGGGGCATATATTAGTAGCAAAAATTTATCGTAGCCACAGCAGACGTGTAGCTGCTACGGTCATAACGGCAGCGCGGCAACTACAGCCGAGTCCTCTCATCATAATTAGCCATAACGAATACGGCGGCGACGGCGGTGGCTCCAGCGATCAACAACAACAGCAAACACGTTAACGGTTACAACACGGTACTTGCGGCGGTAGTGGCCATAATAACAGCAGCAACGACAACAACGACGACAACAACAACAGTAACAACAATAAAAACAACAACAACAACAACAATAAAAACAACAACAACAGCAACAAGGTCGACGACGTCTTTGACAACTATCACAACGACAGCATAAGCTCAAACAACTACAGGAAAAAACTGCAGCAAGCACCCGAGCGACTCTCTCGTCGAAGGAAGAAATCAGACCGATAGCGCAACGCTAAGTGATCCCCCGCTTGGAGCAGCATGCAGGCCCCCGTGACGCGGCAATGTCGCTTCTTGGCTTCGGGCCTGTGCACAGTTCGTGGTACGTCGATGTGAAAATGTTGTGTTCTCGTCCGCTATAAACGTTGAGTAGGCGAGTGAGACGACGCGTACGCGGCCGCTTCGCTCAATCACAAGAAGCCACTACTGATGTATTATTATGCCTAACGATGGTAACATGTGATGAGCGTGCAGCGTTTCGTGTCGAGTTCAATATAGCGGCTGGTAAATCGGCTGGCTGACAGTCAGGAACAACGAAACGTCCGTACGCGCATGCCGGATTGCCAACCACTCGATGATGTCATGGCATTATAGGACGCCCAAACTATAGATGGTAGTGTGACCAAACGCGACCAAAATACGCACGAACCAGCGAGAAAAGGTGAGAGCGAACGACAGAGAGAGAGAGAGAGGGGGAGAGAGAGAAAGAGGAAACAATAGAGAAAGAGCGCGAATAAGCTAGAATAGATATAGACGAATATAGAGCAGAGCCAAATGTCTGCGGTAAGTCTTGTTGCGGGAACACTCTGCCGAGACGGCACTCTCCTCCTACTCTGCATGTGGTCATCTGTGACGGTGATCGGCTCGCCATTGTCCGCCGCCTCCGCCCCAGTCAAACACAACCGAGACGCAACCCCAACGCGAGCTCTTGGGTATGTCGGGAACAGCGTCAAGTCTGTGGCTTTGTGGCCAACATTGTTTTCCTCGTCGTCGTCGTCGTCGCCTTTTCTCCCGCCTCCGCCACCGCCATTGCTGTCAGAAGCGGTTTCTCGCGACCGAATCGCTGACAACGCTCGACTGTCCTCGACATCGGCCGCCCTGGGCCACAGTTGGCAGCAGCGGGTTCCGCAAAAAGCCTACCAGCAGCGTCAACGGTTCGGCCCACGCATTCGGTACCGGGGCATCGGTGGGGTCGTCGACGCCGCCACCGGCGGACTTCAGAGCGTCGTAGGCACGGTGAACGATGTGAACCGCGAGGGCTTCTTCGGATTTCAGGGAGGCGTCGGCAACGTGATCGGCAGCGTGCTGCGTCTGGCGAACGTTGGCATCGACATGGTCAATTTGGTGGTGAACTCGATCCTCGATGGACGTGACGTGTTCGAGAATCGGAACGCGGACAACCCGTTTCGGTACGACAACACGCTGCGCTGACACGCGCAGCCAGCGGTTGGGTTCGGGGGGCACCCGGGGGTTGAGGCACCGGGTCGACGTTGGTCGCTGCTGCTGCTTATTCTTCTTGTCGAGGTCGTCATCGTCGTCGTCGAGGTCGTCGTTGCTGTACCAGCGCGTTAGAGACGCGGAGAAGTTCATTCAGATGGCGTGCCCGGGCGCCTACGTGACATCTGACGTAGCATGGGATCGATAGATTCGAGATGGCCCGAGACAGCTAGACACTACTATTGTAGCCTGTCGACTTCGTACGTTCGAAAACCAACCTCACTTTGGGGAAATTCAACCGAAACAACAAGAGGAGGAGACAGCATTGAAACTCATTGAAACGACTCAGGACAGTAATAGGTGTTGACGCGTTGTCTGCAGAAGAAGCGCGCAAGACAAATAGACAGAGATTTAGCTCTCGGCATTTTTGTTTTATTGACGACACTGCAGCTCTATACGCAACACACAAGGAGAAGTAATAAATATGTATACATATGAAATGCCTAAATATTTACTTAATTGGCGCACTAAACGTCCATCGGTCCTCGGTCGAGAAACGCACAGTTTAAGACGGTCGTTATTTGGCAAGCAGGTCGGTCCATTGATGACGGCGATATGCGAAAATTCTGCAAAGTTCAGCACTTTTAACTGGGCGAAGACCTTTCGAAATTCAGAAATCCAGCAGAGCGGTGTGTATCCTATTCGAGTTACCTAAATAGCTAGGACATAAAAAAAAAACACTTAATTTTTAGGGTCTGTTCTGATAGCTGTGCACAAAAAGGAACCGCGATCCCTCCCAAAAACTATCGCCTGAAAATTCAAGCAGCCATTGATAATATTGCCAACCGGCGTGAGCTAAAAACCAGCTCCCGGCAGCTTCACGTATCAGCTAAAGGGTTTTTCTATGATCGAGGTAACATCTTACGAGGGCCTAGGAGTTACGCTCGATAGGCATATGAGGTTTCGGGCACACATTGCCAATTCAGCAAAAGCAGCTTCTCGACTGAGCAGTCGTATACTGAAAGTATTCTCATCACAAAATGTATCCAAATATCTATGCCGTTATGAAGCCTTACCGTGCCAAAATGGTCATACCGTTCTATGGCAAGGATATATGTACGCTGCAGAGTGCCCAGCACAAGATTTTAAAGAGAGACTCAAGAAGGCGCAACTTGACGCGCGACAGAATCGTACTTCTACGTGTCGGGGGGTACCAGCGTCGTGTCGATTACCGCGTTCTTAGAGACCTCATATACAAGTGTCACGGTTTCATTCAACTGTCTGGGACTGCCAATGTGGCCGCCGTTAACCACTCATTTGTTTGGCAAACACCTCGCCCAGGCCGCGATTGCGAGCACATTGTCTCCCATGTTCGATCCCTTTTTAAATAAAGGAGATATTTCTAGTGTATTGTATAGGAGTAAGATTTTTTCTAATAAATCGTTCTAAGCTGTGATTTTTCCCCACATCTCTTTCCATTGGCAAACATGCTTTTCTCACCAAGCTTGATCATAGCCCAGAGATTTAGACAAGATTATCCAGACACCCTATTCTTATATATAAAGAGGTATCGTCACCGGATTATATATATATATATATATATATGTTTTTATTTCATTTATCAATTTATATTACAATCCTGTGTAAAGTAACGAGTTAACTTTCAGTTTAACTTAATATATATATATATATATATATATATATATATATATATATATATAGGTATCGTCATAGGATTCTTGTATACGCCCGTCAGCAGTAACGAGCCATGCGTGCCGCCAGCATGCCTCGCTGGCACCGTGTTACCACGATCATCGGCATCGCGTATATCGTGTAGACGCTTTCGTAGCTATTGCTCTGTGCCGGCGACACCGCTCTGTGGGTGAGTAGTGGCTCTGTGGTGCTACTCCTACAATAGACTGCTGGACTACAAACGGCAGCCGAGCTTTCGGTTCAGACAGACTTCGGAAACGTGCCCGACACATTCGTGCTTGGCGAAAGTCTCCACTGCTGGCGCTGTTACGAACAACATGACCGACGTTTCGGTTAAGTGAGCCCGAATGCCCACTCTGGATCATTTCGACTACTGCTCGCATCGTTATGCCTCGTTCCGTGCTCCGTGTCAACGGAGGATATATAAACACGCGTGAATGAATGACTGAATGTCATCAATGCGTCGACCCGAACGGCTCTTCTGCTCTCGAAATGGCGCTTTGTTAGCATCGACTTTGCTGCTGCTGCTGCTGCTGCAGTTTTTTTTTTGGTTGCCTTTTTGTCTGTGGTCTTATGACTGGGGGTTCTAGCGCCACGCGTTATCACGCTTCAAGAGAGCGCAGTATGTGTAATAGACAGAACAATAGCATACATAGCTGCATAAAACGTTTCCAAAAAGAAGTAATAATAAACACATATTTTAAAATAAATTCACTTTTAACTTGGAAGAGGTATTACAATAACGAGATATTTGATTTATTTGGCAATTCATTTGCTTGTTCAATATATATATATATATATATATATATATATATATATATATATTGCAACAATCTATTTTCGTATTTTCTCGAGGTTTAGTAGCGTCAATCCCACTGGGTGAAAACATGCAATGACGGCCGATGCGTCTGGCAGTTCGTCGCGTGACACGTAGCGCATTCTTACTCAGTGCAGCAAGCAGCATGCCATTCCGTTCCATGGGTTCCCGATGAAGTGCTTATTCGCACGAGCAACCTCTTCTAAGGCTTCCGCGATCTTTTCTTGCCATTCCCGTAAATATTGCTGTAAAGGCTCAGTGACTTGTGACTTAAATCTGATTCTAATTGTTTATTTAGTTTGCCCGTACTCTAGTAACAGGTACACGAATTGATTACGTACCAAACGCGAAAGACAGAGAACTCTTGTGTCTCATGCGTACTGAAAAAACATCTCTCGAGTTGTGCAAAGTTTGCCGGTGAGAGATGTTTCCAGACCCCACCAAGGTCATAATTCAACGTTGGTACAATTTTTAATTCTTTTGCTTTATCTGTCCGCTATGTGCTTGTTTCCATTTGGTGAACCCCGAGTCCCAAATTTGAAGGAGGAGGACAAACTCCAGCGGTTGGCCGTCACAGATAATTGTATCTGCCACAATCAATCGACCTCCTCGGCGAAACTTAATCGCCTTTGTCTTCCGTTAGTTTACTTGAAGTCCCTTCTCATTTGGGTAGGCTTCAATGTTGCCGCCAATACGTCGGATGGTCACAAGGTCGCGGTGTGAGACACATACGACGCCATTCGCATACGCCTTTTGCCAACTGCGTTTCTAAACTTTTCCGCACATGGCGGGCTAGGTCAGCGATAAGTAGGACCAACGCAAGGCGGCAGAGAGGTGGCGGCGTGGTCTAGGGCACTAGTGTGCTAGTCATGGTTGTCATCTACCGGTCCCCGGTTCAATCCCTGTTGTTGATCGAATTTTCTGTGAGCGATCCTCATTGAGATTAGATGATTAACCATACCGCTGAGTGTCAGCGGCCATGCTGCCACAAGGACTGTCAGGGAAACCCTAGATATCTTAACATGTCTGGCCCTCGGTGCTTTGAAGATATACCTCAGGTTGAGTTCCAAGCCCGTAAGGGACGGAGGATAGTCTGAAATTAGAAACAACCTCCTTAAAAAATGTTTTTAATCCTAGAAGGCGGCAGAGCGGGGGTCTCTACGGACTCCTTATGCTTTGCTTCAGCTGTATTGTATCGCAGTCCCACATGCCTACTCGCAAAGCTAGCTTCCTGCGGAACCCAAATAAATGTTGGAAGTGGAAGGGCCTTCTCCACAGTTAGAGACACACTCTCTATGACCATATATACGAAGATCTTTCTGAAGAAGAGTGCGTTCCTGCAACGCAATAGCCGGTTCTAATATAGATTTGGTGTACATCATCCGCGGTGATCGTATACGTACATCATCAGAACCCTTGAAGAGAAGTGTGCGTCTCGCTTTGTGACAAGTATCTGTGAGAACAGACGGCGAAGATGGTCTCTCAATGTCTCTGCAGGCTGCCTAATGCTCGTGGGTCCCATCTGGACCAAAACGTATACTATTGGGCAGGCTCTGCAGTATCTAGGTAGCGACGTCCTCGTCTCTCATTGGCAAGTTTATGAGGTGCCGTTCTAACGTGATCGGTTGCTTGATGGAAGGTTCAGAAGTCTCATGCTCATCTAGCAGCGAAGCAGTCAAGTGCTGACAAACCTGCTGCCTTGCCAAAAGCTGCACATGCGCTTCTGCCGGCGGCGAATTATATGGACGTGTGCAGTGTGTGGTTGTATAGAGAAGTGTGTAAAAGGTGGTTGTTTATTGTTATAACTAACAACGATTGTCTAATTACTCCTAGGTGCTACTACTATAACAACAAGTCACGTGTACGCTCGTCGCATTTGCTGATACAACAGACTAGTTCATTTTGTTCTAATAAAGTAATGGAAGGAAATTGAAGATACATATATCTACATGAGTATGTGCACGCATGCCTCCACGTAAACTTAGGACGTGTCTTGATGGCCCGGCGAACCGCAGTGTGGTTGCTGTGCGGATTGGTCCATATGCGTACTTGGCGGCTAAATCTCGTAGTTAGATGCTAAATATCGTCGTTAGAAGCTAAATATCGTAGTTAGATGCTAATGTCGTAGTTAAACACCAACAAATTGTAGTTAGAGGCTAACTGTCGTTGTGAGAGACTAAATATCGTAGTTCGAGGCTAAATGTCGTAGCTAGTAATCAAATATCGCAGTTTGATGTTAAATGTCGTAGTTAAATACCAAATACCGTAGTAAGAGGTTAAATGTCGTAGTTGGAGTCTAAATATCGTAGTTAGAGGCTAAATGTCGTAGTTAGAAATCAAATATCGTAGTTAGATGCTAAATGTAGTAGTTGAATACCAAATATCGTAGTAAGAGGCTAAATGTTGTAGTTAGAGGCTAACTGTCGTATTTAGAGTCTAAATATCGTAGTTAGAGGCCAAATGTCGTAGTTAGACTCTAAATGTCGTAGTTAGAGGCTAATTGTCGTTGTTAGAGGCTAAATATCGTAGTCAGAAGCTAACTATCGGATAGCTAGGTGCTAAATAATAAGTACAATGCTAGAGCACAGTAAGAGCGCGTAAGATGCGTGGCACCACCGTCGCCCACCACACCGCAACCATAAACGCAACCAGCCTGTTCCCGGACGACGATGGCCGCCAACGACAGTTAATGACTGCTGCAATTCTGCGCACTTTTTCGGCTTTCGTTTCGTTTCAGTATTACGGCTACGGCAGCCAGTATCGGGGCGGCGGGTATCCCTCAGGCGGGTCTGGTCACCATGGTGATGGTGCTCAACGCGGTTGGCCTGCCCGCGGACGACATCACACTCATCATCGTCGTCGACTGGTTCTTGTGAGTGTCTGCGGTACTTTCGTATGATTTGAGCATTTTCATGGTGGTCTTACTTCTCTCTAATTCGGCTAAACAGTTTGCGTCGTGCTTGAAGTTGATGCTCTGTGTGTGTGTGTGCGTGCGTAGATTACGTGTGTGTTACGTATGCACGTAATACGCGGCACAAAAAGTGTCGAAATATCGAGACATATCGAGGTCCTCGGTTTGCTGCTGCTGCTGCTGCCGCTGTTGCAGCAGCTGAGGTATAGTACTAGCGTTGTTGTGATTCTGCATCGAGTCACAAGTTGTTGATTCGTCTCCCCCCCACCTCGTTGTCGTTGATTCTAACTAAAGAGTTTCCGCCTCTTTCTCGCTTGCTTTCAGGGATCGATTCCGCACAGCGATCAACGTGCTCGGCGATGCCGTTGGCGCCACCGTGGTCGAGAAGCTTTCGTTGGACGACCTCCGCTCGATGCAGAAGCACGACACGAAAGATACAGGCAGCAAGGATACGGTCATTACTGCAATGTAATCAAGTCGAGTTGACGATATGTATACATATATCAGCGGCTCGAATGACGACGATTGAGAACAGAATGAGCCGGGCGGGGCCGGGGTGAGGAAGATGTCAAACGTAAACATGGGAGGGCATTAGGTTATATTATGCACTAGCCTAACAAAGGGAGGAACTTGCTACGAATGTTACCATCATCATCATTATTATCGCCACCATCATTCTCCTCCTCCTACACATCCTGTATGTATTCGTGACAGCCCACTGAATGACACTCAACGACGAACGCATTCACCTCTGGTCCCGGCGGGTACACTCTAAAGTTACTAATCATAATAATATAACTACGAATAATAATAACAATAATAGTAAGAATAATAATAATAATAACAATAATATTCTTTGATGACATCAACAACAAAACTGGCCGTCAAACGGATGTCCATGTTTTCGCCGTGCCCCTTGTTGGGTCGCTAACAATGAAAAAAACAACAAAATCAAGGCGAGTCCCCGTTGGCGAAATTTGTTTACGAGAGGGGATAGAATCGAAGCTCTACACTCCGGGTAGAGCTCGTGCGTTCATTTTTCTCTCTCTCTTTGCCACTCTGGTTCTGTTTTACCTGTCGTCGCTCTGGGACGGACAACATTTGCGTCAGGATGGATGATGGCTGCGTTAGCCAACGAGCTAACGTTTCGTAAATCACCTAGGACCGATTGACATTTATTTGTTTGCGCTGTTTCTTTAGCGAGACTAACTAAATGAGCGCAGCACCCGTACATGCGTCGACTACAATGCGAGCGACAATGGATAAGTAAAGTTCAGCAGTAATGATAACGTAGTAATGACAAATGCAATAATAATAATAATAACAATCATCATAATAGCATTAATAATAACCATCATATTGATATTAATATCAGCAGAATAACAGCAACATCGACTGCAGGTAGGTAGCTGAACAACAAATGCCGTGTCCGCAAGCGTTTCCACCGTCTTCGGCCTAACGGATCAGCCTCCCGGGCCCTCGGGGGAAATCACCAACAAAACGGTACCGACACGGAAGAATAGAGAGCGAATAGGTAGAGATATGTGGATGGACAGATGATCGAGAAACGGCGGCCCATCGCCAATATGTACGCGGACCTCCTGTTGAGCTGCGGGCTCATCTGGTGAGAGGATGCCGATTGTAGTTCTACCATTACCCCCCCCCCCCATGGACCGCGCGGAAACAATTTCTGAGCTGAGCATGTTACGACGTCGAGGTCCACCTGCTGCATTAGTATGATTACTATTGTTTTTTCTGTATTATGTTTGTTATGATGGCTAAAATTTTGCTTCTCCTCATCATCGTCGTCGTCTATGCTATATGCTCCAACGAAGCGATACAGTACATGTTGTCGTATCTAGGGTATGACGGCATAGGCTTCGAGGACGGCTGTTGGAAGACGCGGTCATAGCGTGGCCCCCTACGACATGACGCGGTCGCCTAATGAAATTTGTTTTGTCACTAATGCCAATGGAGCTCCACCTTGACACAGCGTTACGAGCATCAACATTTCCACATACAAACGCATTGAAAATCAGTTTGATATTTCGTTTAATTTGCGGACGTAGTCGAATGGTCTGACGGTATACGAAACACTGTTAACGGTGACGTATTTCGATCGAATTTTCGTGAAGCCAGCAATAACACTACTAGTAATAATAACATAAATGGTAGTTCTAATAAAGCTACTTGTAACAATATACATTATCCAGTGTCTTTTTTAGAAATAGTTTATAGTTTACACAGAGATTCATCACAGCTGCGTGTCGAAATTGCCTCTAGTTATACCTGAGGTTTGCGCCACCTCCCTCTTTATATATATATATATATATATATATATATCATATCCATGCTATTGTGGTGCAGAATCTAATTAAAGTAATAGCGCACGAGCCATATACGATCGGGTCATACCTGTAAGCGTCTTTAGTGCTTTTCTAGCTACTCTAACAAATTGATACAATTAGTACTACATTTTACTTACTTGATTTGAAATCTAGTATCTAACTTTCTTTCTTCTAGGTAACACGGTGCAAAGTATAAACTTAAAGATTCTATGTATTGACGATATAAAATCATTTTTAAATAGCTACTCACGGCTGCTGTGTTGACGCGTTTTTTGTTGCGCTCCGCAAAAGTTTGATTTTATTGGTGGTTTAGCAGCGTCTGCAAAGTGTACCACGACAGGCAGGGCGCAGTCCCTAAAACTTCCTGGAAATCTTCCACTGTTTATTACTGCCTTGGGTAAGACAATTTTCCAATATTCATAAGCGGACGTTCCACGTTTCACAACGATTCATCGATTACACTTAATCAGAGTAGCAGCGTTTAGACGTTCACGTGAGGTGAATAGCTTCGGTAGGATTTAGCCAATCGCTGAATTTGCCGCCAAGAAAACGTGGCCGCCGTAGTGCAATGAGTTCGCGGCGAACTACCGTGTGAAAGGGTCGCGGTTGCTAGGGGTTAACGTCAAGCGGCACATCTTTCCCAGACATATCTGAGTGATAGTCCTTATCGCGACGCCACAAGAGCCCTCAATAAAGATAGCCCTAATGCTGTTCAATGTAAAGGTCGCCTCTAGGTCGCCATCGTTGTGTCACACGACTTTGAGAATATCTATTCGTTCAGCAGCTTAGCGCTCTTGACACGATGAAGATAATGTTCCTTAATAGAGTTTGGGCCTCTCCCGAAGAAACGCAGATAACAATCTAACGTCTAGTATATCGACGTCGATTGATTGACGCCGTTCAATTAGGATCTGGTAAAACGCTTTTAACTTTCGTCTACGGCTCTAAACGATCCGTAGGGGTTTTAAGCAGAAGATGAGTGAGTGCCACAAGTGTTCTACAGGACACCGGTAACGTTGAACAATGCATGGATCTCATCCGTTTTTCGTCTATGGGTCCCACCACAAATTGTGTGGTCGGACTGGGTTCTGTAAGCCTCGCAAGGAGTGTCGCTGTACATTTTCGGCCTATTTGCACCAGATGCCATTCTGAAGCATGTCCGTCAGAGCCAGGTATTTAGGTGTTACGTCATTGATAATATTAGGATATGAATATAAAACAAATACCGTTTTCTAGACTTAAGCAACACGTGTAATGTAATATAATTGTAACCATACCAAATAGCGATGCAATATATATATATATATATACTTTGGCCAGGTGGACCAGCCCCACCTTGGACCTAGAGGCTTGAGTCGTTAGTTTTCAGTGCGTTATGTGACACATTGTGATAACAGACAACATGGACAAATAAATTTGCCGGCGGGCTATGTCGGTCCAATATATATATATATATATATCATCTGGATGTTCCTGCGCTGCGTACCCGGGCTCTCAGCCTTACGAACTATGTGATCATAATCTAAAAATACACATGAGAAATTATATATAAAAAATACACCTAAAAAGCGCCACCAATAATAACTCATGTTGCTTTCCGGGGCGTCCTTTCAAAGATGTAAGATCCTGTAAATTCCATATTTCAATATAGCAAGATTTAACCTGCCTGGCGCTACGTAACCGTTTTGCGCCTGCTCCCTAAAGTGTAAAAGTTTGTGTATCGGTATTTTGAGATTCAATCGCATGAGTATATAGTGACACCACACCACATCGGCACAAAGATTACCTGACCTTGAGATGATCGGCTTGTGTGCGCCGTATACACGGTACCAACACGCAATGTCCGGAAAGCGCAGCCCAGGTCTCTAATCGCTCCTGCCGTTCTTTCTCCAAGCACCGCCATTTGCCGAGCGTGGAGATTCCACTTCAGTGTCTGGCAGACCACAGCGATCGCTCGAAACACTTTTGGCACGTTGTCCTCAAAAGGTTCGAGAGTGTAAAATCGGCGGAGCGGCGAACGAGAAAGAGAAGGACACCCTGGCATAACGTAATTGACAAGCTAATGAATCGACCAAGCATCTGTCTTAATTAGACTCACTGCTTATACGCTAGCAAACCATTTCATGACTGGCCTGAATTTGTTGGTGCAAGCGGTGTTTGCGTAATTGTTGGTCCTGTGAATGTTGCTATTATATTGCCAGCGTCGTTAGCTGCGCCGAAAAAAAGCAAGTCTCCACTTTCATGCCCCTAGACTTGAAACTTTTTCTCTGATAGGCATGTTTTTATAATATATGTTCGCTGCGGGTTGTCGATTGACAGTCAGACTTAGGCGGGTACACAAGCAAACCTTGCAACGGGGACCTGCGTAACGTAGCCTGTGCGAAACATGTTCCCATGGTTGGAAAAAACCTCGGCCTCGTTCAGTCTCTTTCAAATTTCCGTCCGCAAGTCTGTTTTTCATCCGTACAACAGTCAGCGTCTCTCTGGCCTCTCTAAAAAGTGGCAACAGTGTCGTTGTAACGGGAGGTTTCGCCGTCAGTACAGCCGAGTACAAGCAAGAACTAACCGCAAACAGGCATTCTGAAGTCACTTTCAGGCTTTGGAGGATTTTGAAGATTTTTGAGCTCATATACAGGATGAGGGACCCGGTGCGTACAGTGCCATGTTCACAGATGATGTCTGTTTAGCATGAATTATTGAAATACCTGGCTGCTCGGAGCATCTGCGCACTACGCATCCTGTGTACACACTTTCGTGCTTTGTTCATAGATTTCGTCTATACTACATTTTCCCTCTCTTTCTCGTCAGTTTGGGTTTTGAAATAGCCCTCTCCGGCATAAATTGTGTGTGCAACATTGCCATCATAAGAAGCAAGCAAGGAGTAATTTTTTTGAGTAATTTTTGTTTGACAGTCAAATATACATGTCCTTTTCATGCAAGTGCTAATAATAGAGATAACTTGCACTTCTGTAGCATTCGTCGAATTTCTAACTTTTGATATATGTATTTGGAGTACTTTTGTTTGATAGTCAAATAAACATGTGCTTTTCATGCAAGTGCTAATAATAGATATATAATATCGTATATATCGTCAATAATAATAGGGTATATATATCGTCTGCCCAAAAAGCATACAAAATGTATGCACTTAAATAAAAAAAATATATATATATATATATTGTGACGAAGTTACTGTATACGTATCATGGCGCAATTTAAATAAGTCCTAACCGACCACGTCCTACGGCCACAGCGTTCATGCCAACGGAATTAAATCTACTCTAACCGACCACGTCCAGCGGCTACAGCGCCCGCGCCAAAATCTCAACGCACCCAAAGTTCACCGACCGATACATGTCTCAACAGAACAAGACGTGTCTCAACCAGCCAACAGCCACAGCCTTTCGCGCCGAAACCCAATGTCCTCCGCCGTCCAAACGATCATCGAACGACACCGGAAGACGGTCGACCTATGGTCGGCAATACAAGTTAAACCTTAATTTAACCTGAGCTCTTATACACGAAAAAAAAACACAAACCGCTGTAAATTTCGACGCATTTGAAAGCGGGTTCTGACACCCTTTGGAGTGGCAGCACGCCGCGGTGCCTCATGAACCATAGATGAGGTGATGACCAATAGAACCAATAGACGAACAGCATGGCTTAAAAACCCATCCGTTGCTTGGCCGTGCTTTGCATTAGACCGATGTTGCGTGTCGTCATTCATCGTTCCTGAGTCCCTCAGGCTGCAGTACCCGTTCGGATGAGTCTACATCTCCAAGCTGACTTAGCGTAACACAGCAATATATATATATATATATATATATATGTATATCAAATAAAAACATAAATGCCATATTTTCCTTTTCCGGAGGTTTTGGAAAATGCATTTTGCACAAGCAGAGCTGGCAATCGTCAACTCCTAGAGTGAAGCTCTCATCCACCAAGATCCGTTTTCCCTCGCACCCCCTCAAGGCTATATATAAAAGAAAAAACATAAACGCCATATTTCTCATCGAATAGGCGTAATGCACATACATTAATCACATATATACAAATACATGTATATCTTATTTTTTTTATATATTGGCATGATGCCCTCCCTTATTGAATAGCATACTAATCGTAAGTCAAGTGAGTCCTAGAGTAGATATGGGGCCCATACTGTCGTTGAAGCCGCGAGGTTAGCACGTGGAAATAGCAAAATCAGGATATTCTGGCAGTAGTGCTGATTGAGAACCGGACTACCCTGCTCCGTACGTCCGGTTTATATATATATATATATATATATATATATATATATAATTCATTCATTCAAAAGCACCCTGTGGCGGCTAAGACCGAACCTCCCAACTTTGGAATCTATGCAATCGACGTAAACAAATTACATATTTATGGCTGCCAAAGTTCCACAAAGTCTCTGTTTTAGTATGGGTTGTCCCCCTAACTCTCATAAAGGTGATATCTATTTATCTGTCGTTTATCTGCGCAACATAGTCAAGTTCAGTTAGTATGCTGCCTGGAGACCAGCACCGAAAATTAGGCTTTTTGGGAGTTCTATTTACGGTAGACCTGTCGATTGGGATGCTACCTTATGATAATTGTCTCCCCTCCTCAGTGACTGGCTGGATTGATCAGCTGAGAAACTTTGTCAAGCCGTCTGCAATTACTACGTGCGAATCATGGCTTCTTCTTACTGCGATCTCCCTTCTCGGCCAGTCGGGTAGGAATTCAGGCACGTAACGTATTACTGTGCCGTTTAATAATACCGCATAAATTGTAGTTAAGGGAATTTAAATCTAGACCAGATGCCAGAAGGACTAGACTAAAGGCCAAATTAACTTCTGGTCGGGACCTGTCCTAATGCGGCATACTTTATTGTCGTTAACCAAGTTAGGAATCAACTCGCAGCAAGCAAGCCCATTTAACCTCGAAGCTCCAAATAGCGTTTGTCACGCCTTAGGCACATTGGACGCGTGCATTGCAATTCCTCGAGAGCTATCTGACGATCTTCTGTCACCTGTACGGATGCAACAGGGGTATGTTCTCGGCCAAATTTGCTTTGTTATACTATCAATACTAACGTGGCTATATTTGTTTCCGAAGCTCGGTTCTATCACAGCGGTTTATTTTGTAAGTCTGAAACCTTCTGTAATTGTTTTGATATTTGTTCTGCAAATAGTGGGCCTAGTACCTTTTTGCTACGTCGAGAGTAAGCTATGCTTACCGAAGTAATTCCCGCCCATCTTTGCTGTGGTGGAGATTGGCTTGAGGCACATATTTGGATGAGTTCTAAAAATAGTCCTTGTGTTTTGAAAACAGGCTAGGACATCTGTATGGAGGACATGGCGTTCAGGTACCCGACACGATCATGTCTGTCGAGCTCGCGGTCGGAGGTCGTGAAAACAAAAGGTCAGCTATTGTGGCCGGCCGGGTGGGTGCCCTCCCGCAGGCAAATTGGTTTTTTGTTTGAGCTGCCAGTTTTTGTCTAGACTGCCCGAAGGCAAGTGTCGGTCGATTGTTGCCGCTCTCGTTCAGCCCAGCACTCAAGTCGCGTGACGCTGTCAAGGAGCCCTCTTGTGGTTGCTACGTCAATGCCTGCCATAGTTGAGTATATATATATATATATATATCGGGGCAAAAAATGCATCACCCATCACATTTGGTTTTAGACATATTTTGTACCGACAGGAGTAGCACCGTTTGAAAGATAATTTATATATGTATATATATATATATATATATATATATATATATATATATATATAT
>QVRM01001112.1:0-53321 GCA_003439945.1 Dermanyssus gallinae
AAAAAGAATGGCAAAGGCAACGCTAAACCAATCGTAAGCAACCACGTTTGCACTACGAGCAATAGTAAACTGAACGGAAGACGTATTTCGGTCGTCAGCGCCATGAATAGCAAAACAACGCGTGTTGCGTGTACGTCTTATTGACGCCTCTGCTGCTGAATAACTCACCCGATGTCTACGCACTTAGAGATTAAAGTCGCCAGCAGCAGTCGCAGCCTAGGCCCGACTGACAACAGTAACGACGGCTGTGACAATAACAACAACAAGAGAAAATCAGATATTATTACCAACACCGGTAGCTAACAGTCATCATAACAAGTACAAGGGTACACACCAGACATCATTGCCCACTCTAATATCAACAGGGACCACAGCAGCAGCAACAACAACAACAACAACAACAACAACAGCAACAACAACAACAACAACGAGCGTACCACCTACTCGATCTGCCTGCTTGGTAGTCAAAGTATTTGTCCTTGTCTGTCTCTATTTCTAAGTGGGCTAGGGTTGTCGTTATGTGATCCAGCACAACACTCAACCGTTTACAGTTTCATATCTGTTGTTCTTCTTCTTCTTCTTCGTCGATGTTTTGCCCTTTGAACGTTGATTCAATCTGTTTACGGTTGTCATAGTACTCGTAGTAGCCTTTAGTAGCAATAATAATAATAACAATAATAATAATAATGATAACAACGTAGGTGGTGACAGTCTCGGTGGATGGTCATATTGGCAATGATTAGCAGCAAACGTGTACGATGCTTGATTAGCGCGGCCGCGGCCGCAATCGATTTCCTTTCGATTTGTTAGCTGTTTGGAAACGATCATGAATCATCATCATCATCATCATCATCAATAATAGACCCATGTGCATATGTGATGATGGCAATAGTCGGCACGGCATGTATAGCTGCGTCTGTTCCCAGCGCGCTCCTGGTTAGCTGAGTAGCGCTACCGGCCGGTACGGTAACTTGAATCGTCAAGAAGACACACAGTCGGGACGGATCACAGGCAGGCAGATAGATGGTCGGTCGGTCGGTCGGTCGGTCGCCTGTGACGCACACCGTCCTACGCATGTTCTGTTGACTGACGAACGCTGTCCGGGACAGCGCTCGTCATATTGGACTACTGATCTTTGCGTGGTTGCGTGATTTCCTGGCATGACGTCGTGCTTTGGATAGATAGTGACTTTTGGCGTTGTTGACTTGACGATGACGATTTTGGCAGCAGCAGTAGCAGCAGCAGCGTGTACACAACATACAGCAATCGAAAAAAAAAGCACATTTATTGCGCGTTAACGGTCAAGATTTGGATGGCGATTACGCGAAGAACGATTATTGTGCATCATCATAGCTTTTTGTTGTGGTGTGAGACAATTAGCGTGCATTTTTTTTTGGTTGCTCCTGTTACTGGCATAGCCGACGTAGTTGACGTGGTTCGAGCTTCTTATCGCCGCCACCACCACCTTCTTGGAGTCGTCGTTCCGAGGCTCACGGGCCGGAGTCGATTCGTTTCGGCGCGTTGAAATTCGTGGGACTACAGCACTAGTGGGCGTCTGTTGTTCGCTGCGCTGAGAACTCAACATTCTGTCTCTACCTACAATTCGGCTACGTTTATTGTAGCCTGACTAATCTGTAACCACAATCCCTATGCGGAGTACGCGTGAGCGGTACTCTATGCTCTAGTAAATCTGTGCCATACATCCCATAGTTAAATATATATATATATATATATATTATGTCGGACGACGGATTGGAAAGCTATGGTATTTTAAATTTCGCCGCCGGACCGAAACCACCAGGGTCTTCAGGTTTTTTTTTTGTTTAAAAAGGCATCATTATTTAGCTAGACACCGACCAAGCCTCGGCTGAGGAGTGTATTGTTTTAATTTGGTTCAAGTAAATGAAGAAAATGAGGTTTCGTGATCCTTAAGGAACGGAAAATCAAGCAGCAACGAATCTGCCATCATAGTCGGTGTTAATACCAAGTCATATGTTCTAAAGTGGTAAAAATGTTACGAATTGCTTATGGTAACCAAGCAGTGGCCAACAACACTGTGTATACGTGGTACCGTCGATTTCGCGACGGACGTGAAGAGACCCAAGATGACCCCCGTTCGAGAAAGCTTTTGACGTCAATAATAGAAGAAAGCGTTGAAAATGTGTCTTACTCAACAATCGCCGAATTACTATCTAGAAGATAGTTAAGAAATTTGAAATATAAAAAATATGATATGGATCAGTTGTAACTATAAAAAAAAGTCTTGGCTGACATTTTATGCGTCAGAAGACTGCCAGCGAAATTCATTCTAAGATGTTGAATTTCCAGCAAATGGACGCCCGTCGGGAATTGTCCGGATTGAACCTTCAGTAGCAGAGGACCCCGAATTGCTTTAATAGAGTGGTCACAGGGGACGTTTAGTGGGTCTGTGGTTACGGCATCAAGAGAGACCAAAGCCCAATCCTCCAAGTGGTGATTCCAAGGAGAGAGTCGATTGCAAACGCTTAGACAGAGCAAATCCAACATCAAGGTTCTTTTGAATACTTTTTTCGACGACAAGGGAATCATCTTCTTCGCCGGAGATGAGAAAAATCGCATAAACAACTCAACTTGATCTCAAATAACGCGTTTGAAAACTGTTTCGGAGAGTGAGAGAGGAAGGTGGCACAAGTACATTGCGGCGGGCGGGAGCAATCTTGGAAGGAATAGAAACACTTTCGATGATTAAATAAATATATCTTTTTTATATAAATAAGAATCAGAATCGTACGATCCACCCACCTATGTATATCATATTTCAGATTGACATTTTGAGTGTACGACATTGTCATTGGCAACCGATCGATTTCATAATAAAGGAACAGCATTAATTAGTCGGTTAGCTAATGAATTGTTGTGATGGGGGTGTTGTTATCTTGCCACGCTATATATATATATATATATATATATATATGGGTGATAGCCTTTTCTGTAAAACACCCTTAATTGTTAGAATTATTCAAAAAATGTTAATTATCTGAAGTTTAATGACAAATCATCGAATTGAAATTCATTTGCCGTCCAGAAAAGACAGGTCTATATATATATATATATATATAAATAGTGCTTGGTTCTCACAATCGGAGCCAAATTTCGCCAGGTTCCCGTAGATTACTCACTCGTTAAGTTTCGTGCACTCTTCGTCTCTTATGCATATGCTACTCCCAAACAAAAATCACTGTTTTGTGGCTAGGCATATTATTGCACAGCGTGCCGCGTCACGCGACCGTTTTTTGCTTTCATTGCGGCCGGGCGTTGCTCGTTGTCAGTTTTGGCCAAAATAATAGTTTCTTGGCATAAACTCGCCGAAAAGCTACAGCCAATTCAAGCTTTGGCTGCCACCGATTGCTGATATGTATACTACTACTACTACTACTGTTCGTGATTGTTTGGTGTCCTTGTCGATGATATTCCAACGCCGATCGAATCGCAGCAAGCAGTACAAGCAGCATATGTATATGTGAGTTATGTGTATGATGAGTTAAGACGCGTCTCAAATTCAGTGGAAGAAGCACTTATGGCAGAGGAGGATTAGTGTTGTTGTTGTTGGAGGAGGTGGCGGCGGCGGCGGCGGCAGTTTCCATCTCAGATGTGTTGCAAGAGCGTTGCTTCTTGACTCGAACAAGAGTGCAATGTGTCTCCGATAATCAGACAGCCAAGGGCCACCAACAGCCGAGAGAAACGCGCGCACACGGTCGGTACGCTATTGATGTGATCGACTCAATCGGTCGAGTCGACGCTCGACGCTCGCCGCGAGACACGAGACAACTTTCTTCGTCTTCTTCTCGATTTGAATATATAGACGCCGTCGCCGATGTCGTCGTCGTCGTGGTCCCTTGGCGCGTCGCCGATGATCATCGATTTGCAACGAAAAGTTGCGTAGCGCGACATATAGGGCAGATTTTGAAAGCATTTCCTAACGCTAACGGAGAGGAACAGCGTCATACAGATAGGTGTGCCTTGTGGTGTTTCGTTGTTACTGGCTGCCCCTTAGATGTAGACAGACGGCTCACTGCTGCGTCGCCGAAGCTTGTGGGTACATTCGATATCTGGTCGATGCGCGAAAGATAGACACAAACTAAGGTATACGGGTCTCTAAATCCATATATATATATATATATATATATATCGAAAATATTATGATGATTTATTAATCATTTACAATACGTTTGCACACTCGGCAAGTACTTGCCTTATATATATATATATATATATATATATATATATATATATATATATATATATATATATACTGAGATAAAGAGGGACGAGCAGCAGTATAGAGGCAAGCAAAGCAGCACAACTTTCGCTGTAGTCGGCAATAAGTGATTCTACTTTCACGCATGGATGGTGGTACTTTGAACACCTCTGTCGGCAGGAACCGACAGGTAGGTTGGAGATCTCGACCTCCCAGCAACGAAAGGTGTCGTTTTAGATCATACTGGGTAGTTGGATAACCATAGTGCTCTATGTATACCTAGTGTGTACACATGGCGACTGTCACATGCAAGGCCAGACCAGGTGCAACGCATTGAATACGTACGATGTGCCGGTCTCCTGTTCCCCGGCTCCGAACAGGTCAGAACAGCGTCTGACCTGTTCGACTTTAGCTTCCGTCTTCGATATAGCAAAAGAAGGACACGCGCCCACTAGGCACATTGGCTTAGCTAATCCATCGTGATACGTGTAACATATACATAATCTATTGTACGGAAAATAAATTATATTATATGCGTACCAAACACAAAAACGAAGAAGAAGAATATGTTTTTCACTTATTACCCGGACATTTTGCGTTTTTCCTCCACTATCTGGCTACCTCGGCGGCCCTCGGGGCTCTCGCCTAGAGCATAGTTGAACTGCTTCTGCTGCGGGCTAGAAGAGTGCACCTTACGCGAGATGATTAACGGAGACTGGACCTTGCTTTTGCGGTCTCTGATGAGCCATTGTCTATAACTGATTGCCAGTGTCTATAGCTGATTGCCAGTAGAAAAAAAAACGTCGACGATTATCGACCACCGACCCCGCCTCGTCTCCAGTCTCAGTGAGTGACGAGTCGAGATGTAAACGACGTCATGGCATTTTGCGCACTCGATTCGCTCAACACGCGCTCGGTGGCGAAACGCCGTCTGGACGCTCGGCAACCCAACCTCCCCGCATACTCTTTCTGTGTACTCTCCCTGTACTGGCCTGTCTGTCTCTGCCTATACTGTCCCACTATCAAGTCCACGATCGGATAAATCTAACGATGCCTGTTTCAGCGAAATGATAAACGAATGAATAATTACAGCAGCAGCAGCAGTAATGTTTTGCTGCCCGGGAAGCGGCGTGTGGTTATTGGTATCATTCACATGCGTATGCCGGTAGTCGTCAATCTCGAACGCCCGCCTCGGTTTTGAATATATATATATATATATATATATATATATATATATATATATATATATATACTTATTTATATTCATTCCCGAAAGAACCTAAGCTCCCACTCCGTGTCTTGTCAGCAGGGACCACACTGTCTAGTAGTTTAAGATCCCTCTGTCTTCTGTACTGAGACCTTTTGCACGGGACCTGAAAAATTCGCGCCCACGGTTCTGGCATATCGAACCGATTACGACGTGGTGGTTACTGTAGTTGCGGAGCTAAATAGCTGGGACTATTGTTACTGATTCAGGAGTTGTATGCACGACTTCCCACGTGGTTGTATCTATGCTACATTTTGTTGCGTTGAGGGTGTACTGTTTTGTGTTACGACGACATTGTGATATTCTGAAAGAGAGCTAGCTCACTTTTGTACTTGTTCATTTTGCATTGCGTATCATTTATGCAATTATTTCGTTGAGAACTTAAGTATTTATATGTATATATATATATATATATATATATATATATATATATATATATATATATATATATATAGTTGTTTCTATCGGTTCCGCGTGGCTTGGTCTCATGGGATACGCTACCGTTGCCGGCGGTTATGATATCGTGCTTGGTAGAGCGCTATGAGGCGGAAACTTGATCGAATACGGAAATGGCAGAGACATGCGAGATGCCATTTGAACATCTTCCGTCGGCCAAAGTGTCATCGTTAGTATAGGATGGATGCGGACGGCGTAGCCTATGCTCTGTTCCGCGCACCAGTCAGCTCATGTCTAGTATATTCGGCTATACAGAATAATACGAACATGTGGTGATAGCATGCATATATATATATATATATATATATATATAGCGAGAGAGAGAACAGGTCCTGCTCCGCGAGATTAATATATCCGCAACACAATGAATTTAATCTAGCAGGGTTTAGCGGTGAGGCAACAACGATCGAGGAATTTGTTTGAAAGTTAAGTGCTGAGTTGGAATTACGAGTAATATTATTCGCCAGTCATGTCACCGGCAAGCATTGATAGGCAGTTGCCGTTATATATAAATATATATATATATATATATATATATATCGCGCGGGGGTTATAAGCAAGACTACAATACATTATTTAAGCATTACGAATGTTTAGTAGACGAGAAAGACTAGGGTTTTTATATATACATACATATATTTATAATTCGTAACCATTTGCACTGTTCAAATCGTCCAGCTTATGTCTTATTTATTGTTTATTGACGTGTCTGATGTGATAGGCGACGTGTATGAAAATTCATTGGTTGACGACTTCAGTTATGTATGTAGGTCCTGTGTGAAAGGTCGAGTGCTTGTTAGCCGAAAAAATTACCTAATATTTCTACTACTCTTAACTTTTTAATTATGATGATTATTATAACGCTATGCGATTTTTTTGTTGAGTACGGTTCTCCAGTGGATAATACTTTTGTGTCTGATCGGCGAAATGAGTTTAAGGTCAAAATAGTAAGCTACACTGACGCTTAGACTTACCCGTGCACCGCAAAATCCCAACTGAAGCGGCTCGCCTTTACTTGCAGGAGGTGAATGTTGAAATTGTTGCACATAGGAAGAAGGCTATCGCAATATGAAATGTAATTATAGAGAGATTAGAAGCAGCAGTGAAATAAATTTGTATAATTCACTTTTCCACGGTAGTGGTTTGATGTCCCAACGGCGTCAGAGCTATCAATATTGACGGCTACCTATTGTCGATCGATTTAGGAAAAATACGCTCATATACATAACACCACGCGAAAGTCGCGAAGTGGCATCGAATTTGAAGGTTAGGAAACGGAAATTGAGAGCGAGGAGAGAGAGAGAAATAGCAGGACGGGGGGGGGGGAGGAGGGATGAAGCAGTCGAGGTGGCGAGGTATGAAGGTTTTACCCAAATCCGTCGCGCACAGAGGCAGCGCTTACACGGTGGAATGGCCTGGCATTGGGACAGCAGACAGCGTCATCGCCTGTCAACGAGCAGATAAAACGTTTCGAGCGGTCGGTGACGACTATTCCTTGTTCGGGTGTTAAAATGCAAATTTCAACTCAACTGGGCCCAGACGCCCAGCCCTCGCTGCCGCAGGTCCCAGTGCGCTGTCGGCAGATTAGAGTGCGGGCCGGCGGAGGGGGAAGCACCACAGTCACCATAGACCTAGGCAGTCGCGTGGACGAGACGCGTGGTTGCCGCGCCATGCCTTGGAGGATTGGATACATGCATACAAGTGCATATATACATATATGTATAAGATTTATATAGGTGCAGATATTTCTATATATATATATATATATATATGCGAGTGTCTATATACATGCATATACATTCTATATACATCTATACACATGTCGATATGCTTCGCATGCTTGGCTCTAACCGTCTCGACCTTGGTGAGGCGGCCGTTACCTTGAATGACGATGATAAGCGCCCCTGTTTGTGTACATATAGGGGGCGCTTACGTCTTACGGCCAGCCTGTTTTTGTTAGCGATTACTGCCGATTTCTGCGATGTTTTCGTTACAAGAGTTTAGGGCGCTTAGGGTGCAGGCGCAAGCTTGCAAGCACCTCGGATTGCTGCTGTGGACATCATATGTCTCGCGTGACCGACATTGCCCCGTGTGTTCAAACGAAGGCCGTCGTGTTCAGAGTGCGTTTTTTGATGTTGAAAATAAATGCAAAATGCAGCCTCGTTCTACCCGTATACGATAAGGGCAGGTGTTGTGGTTGTTGTTGTTGTTGCTGTAGTCGTGTTTTTCTAATGCGACATGTGCATTACTACTTTTCTTTGCATTACTACAATACTATTAGGTTTTTACAGGGCGATTTTGCACACATTTGTACATGATACAACACACTTAGCTTTTATTCTTACGATCATTCTGTGTAGACAGCAGGTGTGTCGAGTTGATGTTTGCTGGCATTGCCAGTCTGTCCATTGCTGTCCAGTATCGCCGGTTTTTTTTATGTTGACGGGGACGCTTGTACATCTCATGTAACGTTTAAGAGGAGAGTGAGTCGACTATTTCAGGGAGCTGGATGGCGAAAACGTGACAATGTTTGACGGTAAATTGGCCACTATGCACTACACAATTCTTTACAGTACCAGGTTACCAATTTACTTTTAAAAAAAAGTGCTAAAGAATGGTGACAGCGTCTTCATGTGCCACCAATTCTTGCTGCTCTTATTGTTCAAGCGAAGGAATTGCTGAATCGGCTCTTCATCGTTGGAGCTGCGCGTAGAATGTAACTATTTTTAAGGCTAACATTGCGCTTCCTAGCATCTAGGATGCTTGTGCTGTGGGCGCACGTGCAAGACCGCCTCACCAATATTGATAATGGTCGGTTTGTTTAGCATAGAGCTGGTCGATTTGTCTTTTTTTACAGATTAATATTCTACATTTCTGGCTCTTCAGCACTAGACTGCTTTCAGCAGGAAGAAGCTCTAGTTGCTCTTATATTGCCCTGTATTGTACTACGGTGTATCAGCTAACGTTGTATATTACATATAGTAGGTGTTAATTTGGAAAATAAGCGTAATCTTTGTAGTTAGTCGCCGAAAAACCACCTTATAATCCGTCTGGCTTGCGAAGGGTTGTGCCTGATGTGCTCGATCAATGGCAGCAGCGCCGGTAGGGGCTGCAACGTGCGTGTAACGATTCATAGGGCTTGTGCAAGCTGGGCAAAATGCAGTCTTCTTCTTCTTCTTGTCCTTTAACTTGTTATACAGGCTGGCTTTATCCAACTCTATAGCCCGTTGAGCTTTGCGGATGGATGTTCGTGCTCGCCGCACTTCCCGCATGTCTTTGACAGGTTGTAGCGTCTCCAGCAAAGTGTTCAACTCGGACGCAAACGAGGGCTCTTGATTTTCGAGGTCATAAAAGACTGACCTCGGGGCCCATGCGCCAATGGTCAGGATAGCGTTGTCGAATGATAAACCGATTTTTGTCGCCCTCCGACGGCAGACACCTATGGCGCCAGCAGCAATAGTCCGTTAGGTTAGGATCTCGCTGTCAAGGACGAAGCGTGTGCTTGCTTTCGTAATCCTAGCTCTGCTATCGATATTACCTTGACAGCATCTAGCGTCGAACATTACAGAATGCCAGCATTACAGAAATGCCAGCTGCTAGTCCAGAAATCTGGCACTACGGAAGCATTGAAACCCGTTGTCTGCTTCTTGGCGGTTTTATCTGCGAAGTCCGACTTCGAGGAGGTCTATTTCCTTTTCCGGAGAGAAAGAGAGTTTTGGAGAGGCCTTGCAAGTAAATTTTTAAAGCCCCCTTCGCCCCGGGGAGAGCGGCGTTTTTTCTCCTATTTTTTCTAACCGTGGTGGTAAATTTTACCATGCGATAGATGCTTTACCATGCGATACATGCTTTCTGTTCGTCTTAGGAGGTAGAATTTGTGTCCGTTTTTTTTCACACCTCTTCTTCCTCTTGCACAGTCACCTTTGAGTTCGAGAGAGTTCAGAGAGGCAACACGGCATTTCTCCCGATTACTTCCGTCGCTACCGCGATCGATCGCACGGCATTCCGTGTGGGCGACTTCTTTGGCGCGTTCTTGCATGTTTTTGTCGTGGTCGTCGGCATTGCTTTTATCGCCCTCGTTGGCAATATTTCATGATGCCTCGTGTATTTCATGTCTTGTCGTCGTCGCTGTCGAAGACGGCATCGTTCACGGTGACGATCATATTGAACCCGGGAGACCAGCAACATCCGCCCTCTTTATTTGTTGTTTGCAACGAGTCATAAAGCTACGACTACTACTATGTCTGTCACCATCAATACCTGTCCATACATAAACACGTCTACACACACATACATATATACTCGCATATATATATATATATATATATATATATATATATATAGGCGGCCGTCGGCAATAGCGTTCCGCTTGAAGCATCCTGCTCGAAGTAGCAGCAACAACAACAACGGTTATGGTTACTCTTGCCGCCGCCACCGCCATTATGATATTTTGATAAGACGAGAAAAAACCTAAAGCCCGAGGGACACACGCCGGAGGGACGACCTACTAGGACTAGGAGGACAAATGACTTCAATGTTTTGGGTGGCCTTACTACGATTGGAACGAGCCACGCCACGTTGAGTCGAGGTACCGAGGACGGTTGTTCTGTGTTCTTGTATCGTTTTTTTTTACGATTTTCCGTAAGGCTATTGCCCGAGTACGGTTTTTTCATGTCGTGGCTAAATCCACTCCGGCTGTCCTTTACCTTGTCTAAATTGGAAACCATGCAAACCAATTTAGGAGTGTGGCCGGTCTGGGTCTCGAACCCAGTCCTCCTCCCGAATGCCAGGCAAAGGCTTTGCCACTAAGCCATCTTGCTCGGTTGTTCTTGTATCTTCTCGTGATGATCGTTTGCTCGTTGCCCCGATGAGGTAGGCAGGGAGGGAGGTAGGGCCGCCAGTGTCGCGACAACACCAACATCGCTGTGTCGTTCGTTCGTTCCTGCCTGTGGCGCCCTGCCTGTGAGTCGTGGGGCCTGTTGTGAAAGGCCCCGCCTTTAACCGGCATTGGCTTCAATCAGTCAGTTGGCGTGGCGACGGTTGGTGGAGGGCCTGCCGGCTTCCCGCCACCGCCGCGACATCGTTAGTGGCGATTCTACTAGGCTTGATATATCGGTGATGGGTGTAGGTGTGTGTGTGTGTGTTGGCGTGTACGGGACATGTATGCTTGAATGAATTAATGGTTGAATGTTTATGTCGTGCACGCGGCTTGAACAATCTCTTATTATATATATATATATATATATATATATATATATATATATATATATATATATATATATATATATATATATATATATATATATTATATAATATATATATATAGAATATAATATATATATATATGTATATATATATATATATAATTGTATATTATAGAGCTGATGCAAAGGTTCTTGCCATTTGTTTTTTGTTGCCTAAAGCGAAAACACGAATTTGCAAGAACATGCGAATTTATTTGACCATCAATATAGATTCATCTATACACTTGTCCTCTTGCAATGGCATCTTGCCAACGATCGGCCAGCTTTTCGTTTATTCGATTGTAAATGTCTTGTTTCCTAGAGACGAAGAAGTGTCGTAACTAATTTTGGACGCCCTCGAAAGACTTGCATTTTTTTAATAGTCTGAAGGACCGTAATAAGTAAGAATCGGGAGGTGCAAGTTTGGCGAGTGCTTAATACGTTTGTAGTCCAGGGCTTTTTGTATGCCACTCTGGATTGTTGGAGTTGGTTTGCGCGTTATATTGGTGAAAAATCACCCCTATTCTTTTTACGAATTGTGGACGCATTTAGGTAATGTTTGTGTTGAACTTGCTGAAGTCGTTAGCAGTCGAGGTGCGTTTTGACCGTTTAGTTCCTTCTCCAGAAATTCGAAAGTGAACGACGTCTTCGATATCGCACCAACAACACAACATAACCTTATTTAAATGGACGTTTCGCTTGGCTTGACTGTTGAAACTTTCCGCGTCCTCGGACCAGCATCTTTGCCTCCGTAAATTCTCGTATAAGACCAATTTTTCATTCTAGGTCACCAAAAGATTCAAAAGCGAAGCTTGGTGGTGGCGTTTGAGGGGGAAAATGCAGACGCGCCTGCGCTCCGACTTGTTGCCGTTATTTGGTTTGTGAGGAACCCATTCATAGAGCTTAGAGGTTACTCCAACTCTTTTGAGTGTCCTGACAATATGGTTGCTTGATCACCTTCACTTTCTTCCACGAGTTCTCGAGTGGAACCGTTGGATATATGCATTTGTATTTTTAATAGTTTCCCGTGTGACGCGTTATAATGAATGCACAGGTGAATGCACAGTTATAGCAACACGATATTAGATTAAAAAGGCTGTAATTGAAAGGAACCATTGCTAGTACTGCCATACAGGTTTTAGTTTGACTTTTCTTAGGAAAAATGCTTCGGTCCATATATAACGTTGGAGGATTGGCAGCGCTAGTTTCGTGAAGACTCGATTTTTCTTCAACCGTACAGTTTTATATGGTTGAAGAATATCGACCTCACTCTCAACGCCTATACTTCGAGGTTATTGCTGCTATCCGTCTTTGTTCCGAAAATAGTCGGTTGAGGGCCGGACAAAACTGCTGGATAGTTAGTCAGAATTCGCTTTGTATGTAAGCATTTACCGACTGAATGGCGTTTCAAAAGGAATTATTGTGCCGGTATACAATTGCCACATGACTAATGTTGTGATTGTCTGCTGTGATTTAATTTGAGAACTGGCATTCTTATCACAAGCGCAGTCGCGCCCAGAAAACGCACTCCAGCTCACACTATTTGTGTTAGCATGAATATAGTTAATACAATCTAAGGTTAGATGCGTGATTTCTTGTGTCACAGAGGTCTGTCTTCTAAAATGGTCCTGTTATTATTCGTAGTGGCATGTTTAAATTGACTATTATCATGTAACGAACACGTTTGTTCGCATGGGATGTATCAGCCATCGTGCATGAAAAGGCAGCTCACCGCTAACACACCACGTTGTGACGTGTTTGTTATTGTCGTAATAGCATTAATAATCACTGTTATTTATTATAAATAAAACAGTATCTTATACGAATAATCATTTTCAACTGTGCACGTGGTCAAATGCTGCTATGTCCTCTACTGTATATATATATATATATATATATATATATATATATATATATATATATATATATATATATATATATATATATATATAGTATATATATATTAAAGGTTTATTTTTTGAAGAATGCGTCTAGCCGCCCGTCCATAGGTTTGTTTGGGTTATTAGTGTTTCCAGTACGCACGAGCTGCCGACCATTGAAAACACGACGCTTGCCAAGCATCTATTTCTGCTGACTCTACCGCCTTTACCGCCAGAGCGATTGCATTTTGAAAGTTAGTTTTTCTCTCGGACCGCTTGGGCGTCTCTGATTACCACAACAACAACAACAACAACAACTACTACTACTACTACTACTACTACCGCTACTACGGTTACTGGAAGTGTTGTTTGATCCTGCGCGTTTAGTTAGGATCGAGCAGCCAACAGTACGAGGGGGCAATGATCTGCAATATGTTTGCAGACCAGCAGAAGATGTAACGGGACATAAAACTCATTTGTCGGCAGATAGAAAAGCTCATTCCGATCACGGTTGTTGGTGTTGCTGCTGCTACGCTGCTACTGTTGTTGCTGATTCTGTGGGTATTCTTGTTGTTTTTGTTGTGTGCTATTTCAGTCTTTATTGTTGTTATTGTTGGTGCCGCTATTGATAATGGTTACAGTTGCAGTGCTTACCAGTTGCTATGCTGTTTGGTTAGGTTAGGATGACGCTTTTGATGTCGGCCGCAGCTATGGCCACCAACTCGCCACCACTGTCAGTCGACTGGAAATGGTTGCCCTTTTCCTAAATCGTCTTATAGCAAGTGCAACACAACAAATAGAATAGTGTAGGTAATAGTGAACGAGATAAGAGCTTGCACGCGTACACCCAGACGCATACATTTCTATACAAACATACATTCATAAGCATACGTTCGCGCGGTTAATACAAGTGCAGCATCCGTTGCCACCGGATATGAGATGGCCGTGGAGGGAATAGCACTGGCTCGTTGGGCTTCCCGAACCTCATGGTGCCAATGCTTGCAATGCATATACACGGACGCATGCGTGCGTATATACATATATATATATATATATATATATATATATATATATATATATATATATATATATATATATATATATATACATATATATATATATATATATATATATATATATATATACACACACTGTCCCATTGGGCTATTTCGTATCTGAATATAGCTTGGGCGTTAATGTAAGTATCCATTTGGCGGACCGACCTATTCAACTCCAGGATTGCGCTGTACGAATCCTATTAGTGGACCTTTTTGGTTGCAATCGATTTGGAATTGACTGGGAAGGGATGTCTCTGGTTAGGTACACAAACTCATATGCTGACATAGCAATACATATACTAAGGCCAAAGAAATTATTTATGTAAATGTATTCATCTCATTTTGACAGAATTCTTTGCTGTCTTAAGTTTTTACGTTATCGACTTTTAGACAACGGTATTTACAATCGCGGAAAACAAAAACTTTGCAGAAGAGTTTTAGTTACATTTGCATTACATCGTCGTCGTCGTTATTGTTTTTTTGTTGTTCCGTAAGGCTAATGCCCGTGTACGGTTGTTTGCGTCATGGCCGATTTTTTTTATTCCACTCTGGCATTCACCTTGTAAAATTGAATCTATTTGGCAACCATGAAAACATAAAATTTAAGAGTGGCCGGTCCGCGTCCGTAACCCAGGCCTCTCGAATGCAAGGCGAAGGCTTTGCCACTAAGCCATCTTGATCGGTTAACCTGAGCTTTTCTTGAACAATCTTAGGGTATGTCTTTGTATTTTGTTGGTTTGCGGTAATATAATAACAATGATAACGATACGAAGAATAATAATAAACATTTCATTTGATTTGCTTTGCAGGCAAGAATCTGTTCAACAACGAACACGTGGCGATTAAATTGGTGAGTTTGGACTATATATATATATATATATATATGCGCGTATGCCTATGTGTCGAACATCAATATTTATTATAACTCATAATAAGTAAAAGCCTTCTTGAATAATCTGCTGTCCCTTTCGACATGTCAGCCGTTTGCGTGTTGAACCGGCATGGTAACCTCCGGAGATGACTGGCTTGTGTACGTTCTAGTAGTTAGGTTGTGCCGCCAATTGTCTTCTTAATCACGTACTAGAATCTGCTAGCTAGTTAGTGTGTTGCGTTGTTTACAGCATAGTGATGACATGTATTGGGCCCAACAAACGCTGGCTACCGTAGGGCTGCGAGTGGATCCGCAGTCAGTTCAACGAGGGAGGCTTTTTCCGTTAGCTGCGTAGCGAAGCACATGCAGTGGACGATTCCCCGCTTACCAGTCATGTCGGCTCAGATAGTCGAATACTATTCGAGCGCTCAGCAGTAATCATTGAGCATTGTCGTTCTTAATGTTATTGTAGTTTTCATTAGTGCCGTTGTTGTTGTTGTTGTTTTTGTTGTTGTTGTTGTTGCTGTTATTGTTGCTGTTGATGATGAGACGCTTTGTGTTGTTATTGAGACAGTGTTGGCCGCAGACATGTTAAGTATAATTTCAGCTAATTCATTTGCAGACAGCACGCGTCATTGTAATCGAATGATGATGATGATGATGGCCTTGTGTGTGAGGGCAGGATAGCTGCTGTGTTGTAGTGTTTCGTCCTGCCGTTGTTCTGCTGTGTGACGTGTGCACGAGTTCCAAGTCACTGAGCCCTGCCAACGTGAGTGGTCTTGGTGGATCCTGCTAGTCGTGGTTTACTCATCTTAGTTACGATAGAGGGAGGGGCACTATATACTCAGCAGTAATGCCAAGACGCAGGACCTTTAAAGTAGACGGGTAGCGTCGTGTGATAGCGCGTTGGCGAGCCAATTATATATGCTAATGCCGTTACTTAGGATCTCATTCATGTATGGAAGCGCATAATATGCCTATCAACTGTGTTCCCCCTTGATGGTTGGGCGGAGATGGCTGAAAGCGGCTGGACAACCCGACCCCATATGTCTCCTTAGCCGTCGCTGCTATTGTCTGCTTAATGGCTGGTTCGTTAGCGTCCGTTGATGTCTGGTAGCGACTTGGTTTTAGTAGGCCGAGAGTGCTATGCGGTGCCGATTCGACACGTAGCACATTCTCGGAAGGAGGTACTATGCCCCCGGGGGTACCGCTTTATGCTGCTCTATATGACGGTATATAGCAGTGGAATACAACATTAGGATGTTGTATTTCACGGCAGTACTCTTCGTGCCCCCCGCCCCTTTCTTTGCGGTAGTTGGGGTTGTCTTTAAACATTACTAATTCTAATTATGACCGCTCAAAGGCTGCCATAGGACTACAGTACCGGTACAATGGGCATGTACGTAGGACACTAAACTATGGGACGGAGGGAGACGTATTCATAGGCTGGACTCGCTGGTGGTGGACGTGGGCGACACAACGAAATGTGTGAAATGTCTACATTCAAACCGTTGTTCGTTGATTATGACGCTAAGGTGACAATGGCAGTGAAGATAACGAGCCAAAGTCTTTCATAGCTCCATTCTAGAGCGTGTAGTGGGTGTGAGGAAGCGTCAGCTGCTTGATTGAGCATTATTATGTCGTTGGTGAAAAGACTCTAAAAATAATTTTGTTCAGTTCAAATTCAACTTGCTGACCGAAGAAGCCATCCACATTTGATTACTTGTCGAAATGTTCCGAACTTTCCTATGTTGGGAGGATTTGTTCTCTTCAACATAGCTCCCAACCGCCGCAATGCACGTGTGCCATCTTCTTTTCCATTCCTCGTAGAAAATGTTAGCGCGTCTTTCGGAGGATATCGCTCAAGACCGTTACAACTGATCCATAAAATATATCCAATTCCTCTCTGTCGCTTCCCCCACAGTCGTCCAATGACTAGCTCCCTGATGGTTATTGGGCGATTGTAGAGTACGATATCACGATTTTTTAACGTTTTCCGCTAATATTGACGCCTTCCTAAACAGGGGTCATCTTCGGTTTCCTCACGTCCATTGCGAAATCGACGATACCACGACGACACACACACACACGTTAAAAACTGCTTATGGCGCGTGATAATCATAAGCACTTCGTAACATTTCTACCACTTTAGAACATATAATTTGGCTTTTAACACAGAACTTGGTGTAAAAAATGTGTTACTCCTCGATTTCGGCTCTTTAAAAATCGTCGAACCTCGTTTTATTCATTTCTTTGAACCAAAATCAAATCAGAAACGCGAAATTGGGCCTGCATGTTGCATGGATCTGGATGGCTAGTAGATAAACTCTAAGGACAAAAATGCATATTGTGACTTCAACTAGTCATTAGTTGCAAGTTGCAGTTTCTTATCGTTATTTAGTCGCTGAAGTTTATTAATGCGTTCAATTTTAAGTGCGATACGCAATTAGATGCAACGCTCTAGAAGTGCAGTCACAATGTCATAAGAGCTTCAGGAATTGGCCACGATGCCTAAGTTATCCTTCCTCGTTTTTAGTTGGGATATGTCCCCTACAAATCGATTTTCAGGCTTTGAGGCGGCTTGCCCAGAAGTGACTACGTGCGGGAAACAACTATTTTGGAACTCCCAGAAGCTGAACTCTCTGTTCCGCGATTTGAACTTTGGTCAAACCTTTGCAATTGCAATTGGGATCAATTGGAATTAAGGACATCACTGCAACTCCAAAAACAATCTTTGCTCTCTGACTGCAAATCGGAATTCAAGAGCGGCGGGAGGAACTGCTTTTGCCCGCCAGGCTTTACCTAAGCTTTCCGTCCGCGTTGAATCTACGCCCTGAAGCGCCGGACAGATATTCACCGTCTAAAGGCAAATCCTCGCAAATAGAAAGTTTGTCAGATAAATTCCCTACAGTAACATTCTCTTGGTCCGTCGATCATGCGAGGCAAGGCACACGATATATAAGAGATTGTGTGGCAACGAACTGTCATATTGTCATGGTCCATTACTTCGAACCGCAGAGGCTAATAACTGTGCGGATGGATGTCTGCCAACGGTTCCAGATGTACCGGTCGGGATGCCTGCTGCCTTGACTTTTAATAGACATAATGACAAGAGTACCTCCAGGATATGGATAAAGTGAATGCCGACGAAAATGCATGGTTTTTTTCACACCTAAGTGCGTAAGAAAACGAAAACTCTCAGTATTTTCGCAATGTAGATTCAAATCTCAAGCTGGCGGACAGCGCCCTCTTTGCCAAGTAGAAAATATCGTATCGATTCTCCCGTTGTGAGAAAATCACGTACACGAACATGTCGGGGGCACAACAGGCCTGCCCAAAAATTGGGTTGCACACAGTTATTCTGTACGGTTGTCAAGCGATGATGAACTCTATTCGAGTGTCTCACACAGCTACGATCCACAGTTGAGGATGAAGCCCTATACCTAAGTAGTTTTTTGAACTGAACATTTCAATCTGTACGACAGCTTCCTTGAAGGACGTCCGACAACAATGGAATCAGCAATGGAAAAAGCGATCCGTGCGAGTGCTGCAATTGACGAAAATTCAAAGATACCTTATGTATCCCTAGAGGAGACTTTGTGCTTGAATGTCGTGTTCTGCCGTAAGATTTTTCACGGTCATCTCGGACTCACAAAAATCCGATTTTGGTGGTTTGCTACAGTCGAAAAAGCGGCGCGGGTTTTCTGCTTCGAGAATAACGATATTGACCGCTGCTTGCTGACGGTGTCACGCCTGAAAACGTTTGACATTTGTATGAGCCTATAGTTATAGCGTTTATCGTCTAGATGTTTGAAGCGCGTTACGGCGTGTTTTACACATTTTAAGCAGATTGCGGAGCGTGTTTCCATATTTATTGTAAGCATAGTAGCCAAAAGCATATGCGCGGAGCCCCATAGTGGCGCTAACCGGCGGGTTTCGTCGTTTATTGACGTTTTCCGGGTTTCGTCGTCGATTATTGTCTTCTATTACTACTGCTGCTGCTGCTGCAGCTGCGGATTCCTTATGTAATGGGGACCAAGGGCAGAGCCTTCTGAATATTTCCAACATTTTACACCTTTTACCTAGCACCAGTAGTCTGATAAGTTCTCGACTCTGGCGGAGAACGAAAACGGTATTGTTGTTGTTGTGTTTTGGTGACTGATAATGATGATATTGTCGTTCTGCTGTTGCTGCCGAGCATCTAGCTATGATGTAAGTAATTCGGTTTCGAATGACGTCCGCCCGATTCATCCATCAATCTATCTATTATCGATCTTCGTATATACTTTTTACTCCCGTTCCCCCCTTACCCGCACCACCGCCGCCGCCGCCGCCACAGTCCCGAACGTACACACACACACATACTCGGCGGGGACAGCGAGGGCGTCGAGGGGTCGAGGGTGTCATTCTGGAGGGGGGGGGTTGCTGAGGGAGCCTATTTTCGGCTGAAGTGCTCCTTGAAGCAGCTTACAAACGTGATGGCCGGCCACCAGACGAACCCCCAGCATTGGTCTGCAAAGGCGGTCTGCTGCCGTCCCGCTGCCCCCGCTGCTGCTGCTGTTGCTGCTGCTTCAGTAGTAGTAGCGAGCGGCAGATGGTTGCAGTTCGTTGCTGCTCGAAATAGATCTAACCTAGCAAACCAAACGATCTATTATTGCCGCCGAGGGGAGCGGCTAGCTGGCTAAGATGACTAGTACTAGTAGTAGTAGTAGTAGTAATAGAGTCGAGCCCGGTGGCGTAGTGGATTAAGTCTCCGCCTCGCAACCGGAGGAGACACATAGGTGCGCGGGTTCGAACCCCACCGCTGCACATTTGTATTTATGGGGGTCCGTCTATGAAGCAATGTGAAAAACAGTTCCGTGGACGTTAAATCTTGGCTGAGGGTCAGCCCGAAAACTTTACTTTTAGTAGTAGTAATAGAGGCAGCGGTAGTCGATCAAACGTACGTGGGGAAGAGTTGTAGCTCGTCGAGTACACGATATGGTCGTTCGCCAAAAGATCGTGACAAGGACGTTAAGGTTGTCACAGGCGAATATCGTATCGTGTTACGGCACGGCGTCTTTGCTGCTGTTGTTGTTGTTGCTTTGTTTTTCCTTGTATTGTTGCAGCCGTTGTTATTGTTGTTGTTATTGTTGCTGCTGCTGCTGCTGCTGATGCTGCTGTTGTTGTTATTATTGTTGCTGTTTCTGATTACGGGGGCATTCCCACTATAGGAAACGGGTGGTAGTAGACGAAGTGGCTTGGTCAAAAGCTTAGCTCTTGTCCTCGAACCCCAGTCACCATCGTCATCATCATCATTCCATGTTGTTGGACCAATAACCCACAATAGACGATCAGTGGCGGAAAGAAATATGCAGTGGGAAGCATGCAGTTTGCAGCTTGCTACTATAAAGTTGTTTCCCATCCATGTATGAAAGAAAGAGAGAGAGAGAGGTAGTTGGATGACCTCGTGATTAATTTCGCTAATCTAGTAGGCCTCATAAGTTATACACGCAGAACCCCCGGCCCCTGGTCATTGAGGACTGAGGCGCACGCAGTGTAGAGAGTTCACCGTCTAGCCTCATCTAGGCCGCTGTCTCGCTGTCGCTGCAGCCCCCGTCGAAAGCAGAAAGAACTATCATAGATGACCACATACTCTGCATCTAAGCTATGCAATCAGCTTGCGCATACGTCACTAACCTACATTTGCCGCTTTACCCTATATATATATATATATATATATATATATATATAGTAACAGATCTGCCCCTATATATATATATATACAGGGGCAGATCAGTTACTGTCGCGAGGCTGTTTTGGTGCGAGTTGGTGATCCTCCACAAGTTGATAATATTTTTTTTCTGTACATACATTCCATAGCCCTGTACACGTCGTGGCAGCCGTAAAAGTTTCTTTATCTCCGAGCTTTCAGGGATTGAGCAGTCTTGCCCATACGTAATTTCCGCTTCTGTCGCAATTGGCATAGCTCTTATGTAGCCGCTTTTTTCTTAGTCAGCAGTAGGCATATATATGCGCAAAGTCAAAATGCGAAAACATACTATTACAGATAGTTGGTTATTTTCAAGAACATTATAGACTAGTAGACTTTTTTCCCCTCACGTACTATAGATCAACATAGGATTTAGTCGGTGGCATACATAAAAGTCATCTGTACTTTCGCCTGTCTATGTTACAGTGGTTGTTGTTGTTGTTCATATTATTGTTTCTATTTGCGTTTTAGCTACAGTAGCGTATTCGCTCACCTGGCGGCAACTTTAAAGGTCGCACTGCCTCTATATTACAAGAGGCAGTTGTTGTCTCAAATGCGCTTCTTTGCGCTAGTTTAACATTACCAATTCCCGAGAAATTATGGATGTTTCGCCGCTGCTAACGATGGTAACGGTGATGATTCATTCTTGTTCAATTAGTACACTTGTGAGGTGTGAACGTGTGCTTGACCTTTACTGACTTGACCAGGTCAGCCCATAGCGTCCACAGTGGAGGCCGTGTCCCCCCGTGCAGCCAGGCAAAAACAGCATCTGCCCCCAAAAATGCTGTCTCGCCTCGATCTCTTGTGATTCTTTGAATGATGACGATGATGAACGTCATAGTGATGAACTTAGCAGGCCCCACAATCGCTACCACAGGGGGATTTCTCAAAGGCGAACGAGTGGCCAGAGCTAACATTTATGGCCGGGGAAATCAATAACTGAGAGAAGTCTGGCTGATCAGACTGGCTTTACTATATCGGTGGCCCGTGCGGCGTCATGAAACTCTATAAATCCATTTATCTGGTGAATGAATAAGTCATTATAGAGAACACAACCACCTAGAAGAACAAGAAGAAGAGGAAGAAAACGAAAAACAAGATCCACTAGCAACCGCCGATAACTGGCTTAGATGGACGTCAGGCGTCCACGCTTTCAAAACGATTGATTAATCCTGTACTCGGAGGGAGAGCCCTCTTCCATATTCATACGTACATATTGCTTATTTTGCATCTTCACTTTGCATCTCAAGATGATACACAATTATAATACAGTCGTCATTATATACAATTTGAACACTTCAGCGACCGTTCTACCGGGTGAGAAAGCGCAATGGCCGCCGATGCGTCTGGCAGCTCGCTGCGTGGTATTTAGCGCATTTCTGCGAGCAGAACCGGCAACGACATTGATCGCTAACTTGGTGAAATCCTTGGGTCGAACGTATCAAGTAGTGATAGCCATGCACAATGTACCTTGTGTACACGTGCCGGCTAGTGCAGTGTTTCATATATATGATTAATTATAGATTTCATTCACATCATCATGTTTATATATGTATATATATATATATATATATATATATATATATTTACGGTTTAATCATGATACAATATATTAAACTCAGTAATTTCTAATAATAACGTATTTCATCTTGATTAAGGCAATAAACCTATACTATTTGTATCATACTTTTATCTAACTCCGAATAGGATGTAAACACTTGTACCCTAGTGAACGTGTACATCAGCCCTACGTTCAAACCTGGCGTCGTCCTCCTGGATAAGGTGCCAAGCACCGCTGCAGCACGTTACTTTGCGATATACATCTAATGACGACCAGGTATTGCCGGAAAATTTGCCAGATTTTAGGCCCCAGTAGCAAATCTTTTGCATATTCTACTAATAACTTGCCCCCGGAGCCACCTAATCCCCCCGAAGGAAAAAAACAGTAAAGTCCATAAAGCTCCTCATCGATGCGCAAACCTACTCCGAAACGTGTTTGCCTCCGCCTGCGAGGCGGCCCAACCAATCTGGGCCACACCATCGTGACTGACCACTGAAGGTGCTAAAGGGTCAGTGATAGCAGACGTCCCAGACCAGGAGTGTCCCCCTCCCACCCTCAAAAGCTGTACGGGTAATTCCGTCACGTAATGTGGGAGCCGTCTGTATGCTCATAATGTAATGAGTATCTAGACATTACATAACTGACTATACATACGTTACATAACTGAGTACACAGTCTCTACATAACTGAGTACACAGTCGCTACATAACTAAGTACACAGTCGCTACATAACTGAGTACACAGTCGCTACATAACTAAGCACACAGACGTTACAACTGAGTATATGGAAATTACGTAACTGAGTACACAGACGTTATATAACTGAGTATATGTATAGACGGTAAACGATCTACAGGTTTCTCCAGTCACCCACAAGGGTGACCAGAAGACCTGAGGGCACGGACATGTTCAGAGCAGCGTGTTTCGTCCTACGGCGCCTACTTATATTAGATGCAGTACGCATTATATGCTAATTGGTTTTCCCGTGCAGCGCTAATATTAACGGTGGTCGCACACAAGCAAGCGCGTGCGCAGTAAGCAATCGTTGCTGTCTACGAAGCTCATACAATTGTGGCGGCCTGGTCCAGGGGTGGACTAGTGCGCTAATCATGGTTGTCATCTACCGGGGTGTCGCCGGTTTGATCCCTGCTGTTGTTGATCGAACTTTCTTTGAGCGATGCTCATTGAGAAAAGATGATAAACCATACACCGCTGAGAGTCAGCGGCCATGCTGCCACAAGGATCGTTGGGAAAACTCTAGATATCTCAACATGTCCGGCTCTCGGTGCATTGAAGATATACCTCAGGTTAAGCTTCAAGCCCGTAAGGGACGGAGGATGGTCTAGAATTAAAAACAACATCGTTAAATGTTTTCAATTCTAAGCTCATACAGTTGTTGTTTGTCCTCGCTGTTTTCATCTACATCTCGTTGAAAAATTCATTCCGTCAGAAGCTCGCTCATCTTGTTCAGTGCTGGAGTGTATAACTAGTATGCTTGATATGCAGGGAATAGGGTATATAATATTGTGGAGTTTCTTTTGGCAGAACACGGCCTTCGTGATACGTCAGACAACGTACGTGGTTATTGTGAACAAGTCTCTCCTTTGTATCTTTCATATTGTTCTACAGAATCTAATCCTTCATTTTCGTGTTGTGCTTTTCAGGAGGCGATGAAGTCAAAGGCGCCACAACTGCATCTCGAATATAGGTTTTATAAAATACTTGGCAATGCAGGTAGGTCTGGCGAGGCTTATGTCGGATCAGCGCTTCTGATAGTCCACCTGAGAGATACACCACTCGTGTTTATTTAACTGTTGCTGTCAGCAATTGTTGATAGTACAAATGTTTTTTGATGATTATGAGTAATGAGCTCACAAATCGAATAAATGTCATACGGGAGAGCAACGTTTTGCTGATTTTAGTCAACAGAGAGCAAACGTTTTCGCTGATTTTAGTCAACAGAGAAAATGCACTCGATGACGAGTATCTGTGTCTCTCTTTCAGAGGGTATTCCGCGCGTGTACTATTTCGGCCCGTACGGCAAATACAACGCGCTTGTTATGGAGCTGCTTGGACCGTCACTCGAGGATCTCTTCGATATCTGTGAGCGCCGATTCTCGCTCAAGACGGTCCTGCTTCTGGCTATACAGATGCTGCACCGAATCGAATACGTACACGGCAAACACCTCATCTATCGGGACGTGAAACCCGAGAATTTCCTTATTGGGCGGACGTCGACGAAAAAGCAAGACATCATACACATCATTGACTTTGGACTGGCTAAGGAGTACATCGACCCGGAGACGAACAAGCACATACCCTACCGGGAACACAAAAGCCTTACGGGCACCGCGCGATATATGAGCATAAACACTCATCTGGGCAAGTTATTATGAGTTACGCCGATGACGCTATCAAATAGGTGTACTCCCTCCTATGTATGCCTCTCTTTCTACATATATATATATATATATATATATATATATATATATATATATATATATATATATATATATATATATATATATATATATATATATATATATATAGGCCAGTGGGCGCCGATGTTTGCTCAAACCGCACCATCTAAGTGTCTTGAATCCTTGTTTAGTTATCAACTTCGTTTGTGGCCGTTTAGTAGTGAGTGGATAAATGGGTTGGCCTAGAATGACTAATCTGCTATAAAACGTTGGGCTGCTTATTAGCAATCTCACACTCAATAATGTGTCATTAGGTTGTCCCTTGTTAATAATACAGACCCAGCCAGCGGCCAAAGGAAAGCCCCAATTAAAGCTTTGAATGAACTCCGAAGAGCCTAACACAAAGTATGCATATCCTTGTGCTCTTTATTTATATCCTTGTGTAACACCAAATATGTATATACCTTTACAGGGAAGGAGCAGAGTCGTCGAGATGATCTGGAGGCTCTAGGTCACATGTTCATGTATTTTCTACGAGGCTCACTGCCGTGGCAGGGCCTAAAGGCGGACACGCTCAAGGAACGCTACCAGAAGATCGGCGACACCAAACGGAGTACACCGGTCGAGGTGCTCTGTGAAGGCTATCCACCGGAGATGGCCACTTATCTGAGGTATGCGTTTTACAAAATAAAACACATTTTCAGCTTATATATATATATATATATATCATGTGGTGTGTGTGTGTGTGTGGGCGTGGTCATACACCAACATGAGAGCCAACAAATTAACCGGAGGCGACTATAGTTAGATAATAGACATGGGCTAGTCTACCTCGAGGGCATGGGTGTAGGTTCAATGTGAAGGAGCATCTAGGCCCTAGGTACTTCCCGTGGACATTATGAGCAAGATGGGAGCAAAATTCTCGTGTGCATATGCATATAAAAGGGTTAATGAAGAAATTTCTTTCGTGCGAAGATCGCTGTCGTTATTGCCCGGGCAACGTACATTCAACTCCATGGCCATAAAGCGAGTACGCGGCATGTGAAGATACAACTCGTTGACTTTGATAGGTCGCGCAGTCTAGCCTCATCTGACACTGAAGAAGCAAAAACCGAGCTGGTAGTGTAGGAGTATCCATACAACAATACCCTAGACTTGGTTCTGTTGGCTCTGTGCCGAGCAGGTATGCTATGGGTCAGAAGCTACAGGTTTCGCCCTGACCCGGGAATAAACCTCGTGTGTGTGAAGGGAGGCGTTTACCCGGAAACCAGGGTACATATGATCTCAAATTTCAATCACGATTCTTTACTTCATGAAAGACCATCCGGTGGCAACCTGCACACTTCAGACGGACCAAGAGACTCTCGAAGTATTGGTAGATGAAAACTGGATATATCCGCTGAGTTTTACCCCACGCGTTAAAAAAATTGAGATTTTTGTCGGGGTAATGTAATCACATGATTTGTATATATATATATATATATATATATATATATATATATATATATATACACTTAAAATACACTTAATTACTCAAAATGTATACCACATTATTATAACAATCAGCAAAATACCATATATATGTTCACTAGTTGAGCAACGCGTGTACAGTAAGCTGAAGAATTCTACATGTTTTAAGAAAAATCTGTGTATATAAATATATATATATATATATATATATATATATATATTATATATATATATAATATATATTTGCATACACAGATTTTTCTTAAAACATGTAGAATTCTTCAGCTTACTGTACACGCGTTGCTCAACTAGTGAACATATATATGGTATTTTGCTGATTGTTATAATAATGTGGTATACATTTTGAGTAATTAAGTGTATTTTTAAGCACTCGACGTTATATATGTAGATACGGGCGATAGCCCGTTTTGCTATTGATTGCTATTAATTGCTACAATTGTTAAGAATGACTGATTATGGAATTTTTAAGCTCAATAAGAAATTACCGAATTTAAATAAATTTGCCGTCCGGAGAAGACGGTTCCTTTAAAAAATAATAACAATACCGATATATACTATTTTGCAGATATGTTCGTAGGCTGGATTTCTTCGAAAATCCGGATTATGAGTATATGCGAAGGATGTTCCGGGACCTGTTTGAGAGAAAAGGCTTTGTTGACGACGGCCAGTTTGACTGGACGGGGAAGACAAGCATGGTAAGCAATTCTCGCTCATTACCGACTGCTCAGCTTTGCGCCGGGCATTCCCGTTTTACGATGACGAGAGATGATGACGGGTACTAAAGTTATAACAATAGACATTTTTTATCAATCGTTTATTATTATTATTATTATTAATATATATATATATATATATATATATATATATATATATTTTTTTTTTTTTTTTAATATATAACTAATACTCCATACCTCACTATTGTAATAATAATATTAATAGTAATAATTATCATCATGAGCGACAATGCTTGCAAAATCGAAGGCATTTCAATGGTAGATAAGCGACTGACTCGTCGGTAAAATGGACTAATGGAAAGGGGGATGTTTGTTCCGCATGTGTTTTGTTCCGCATGGTCGTACGCGTCGCTCACCTTGCTCCATGGTGCTACCTGTTGTCGTTGGTAGGGCGGCAGTGCGTCGGCGAGCTCGAAACCGACATGGGCCGGCGCAGGCGACGGCTTAGCTGGGCCCGGTGCTGGCCAGCCAGGCCTTACGGCCGCCGCAGCCCTTCGAGTGGGTCTCGGAGCGGGCGATCGACCCCAGCAGACGAACGCGTCTGTCGATCCCAGCAATCCTCTCGCACACCTGCATGGCTCTGTACAGGTCCGGCAAATTCAGTCTCCAAACTATAATTTATCCACTGTTTCATATATTTATATATATATATATATATATATATATATATATATATATATATATATATATATATATATATATATATATATATATATATATATATATATATATATATGTATATATATATATATATAATATTTCTAGAAACTCTGTATCTTTCTGTAACGTTTCCTCGAACCTACATGCTGCCTTGCCGTCTCACAGCTCTTACGAACAAAAATGACACGGCGCAGATCTAGCTTTGACTCCCAATTGCAGCATCGAAGTCAGCTTTGCTCGACCTTCTTGTCCGACTCAGAACTAACAGCCTTAAATGGCTCGCGTTCGCCAGGATGCATTTGCATGTAGTGGTGTTGTGGCTCAATGTCTGGTATTTACCTGCATATGTGTTTTCAATGATAGGTGGTCAGCTCGACAGTTGGCGGAGAGGGTATCGCGGACGACCCCAACATGGGCCATTCCAACACTCCCATCGCTGTTCCTGTTGAAGTCGAGATCATCTCAGAGACCAAGTAGGTTCAGCTTCCATGCGCACGACACAGCGTGGTATAAAATAAGACAGCTTCAAACAGAAGACAACACACACGAGTCGTGTATAACTGATTCTTTTGTATAGAAGTCTTTTGGCGATACACCAAGGTTTGCAACGCAGTTGTCGTGTTACCTTGCCCTGTTTGAAATTATCAATCGACGATCACGCATGTGCGAATTACTTACTAATTGGCTTTTGAAACTCAGGCTGTGTGCGCAGCCCTTCAGTGGCAGAGCTAGGGCAGAGGGCCGGCCGTCGGCACTAAACTATTGTCGGCTGCTTCGTGATCTTCAACAGGGCCATTGATAAGAAAACATTTATACGAGAAATACCCATATACCAGAATAATGCGGTTATTGTATTTTACGATATTTTTCGATGATTATGATGCGGTATTGCTTGTCGATGATCTGCCGTGGAACACGGTTTGTTAAAAAAAAGGGCTTTTTGGTCTGTTGTGACCTTTTTTAGATCGTATTTTTTGCCGCTCCCTTTCGTTCGGCAGTTTGATTCATTTATATTTGTGCTTGCGCAGCGAGCCCGTTAAAATATCACTATATATAAATATATATATATATTTTTTTGGAGGAATGCGGATGGTAAAATTTATTCGTTTTCGACGACCTTAACTCTGTTATTATTGCGATTGTCAATATGAACAAATTATGCAGCGATTGTCGAAGATTTTCGGGGATACTGGTTTTTGAGGTAATTTAGGATCTTTTGGCGAAATTAGCACCTGGCGAGGGATTATATTAACCCACAATCTAAAGGTTATTCTGATCTAGCCTTCTAGCCAAGATCTAGCCAAGTTCACCACCATATATATATATATATATATATATATATACATACATATACATATGCATATAATTGGCGTGTTCTTTTTTTCTAGATGCTGTTGCTTTTCGCGCAAAAAGAAGAAAATGAATCGGCCAAAGTGACCTGCAGGACCGAGTCGGGATTCGCGGATAGCCGGCGGGGCAGACGGTGGCGATCGCTGCGAGGCGGAACCACTCGTTGTTGTGGCTGCAGGCGACTCAAAGGATTCGGAAACACAACTTTCTTCTCCGATGCGCTATCCACGAACTCCCGAGGTTCTCACGACGAACAACGGAACGGACATTCGACCCCCCAGGCTGGTGTCCTCCACTGATCATCATCATGACGAGCAAGAGCAACAACCGCAGCGAAGTGACCCACTACCACAATAGAACCATCTTCATCTGCAGCAGCAAGAACAACAAAAGCGATAACAGCAACAACAGCCAAAATAACAAGGAAAGCATCGACGACGACGACACAGCCAGCAATACTTATTCAGCAAGACACTTAATCAGCAAGACATAGGTCGTGGCCTAGCTTCTCACAATATCAGCAAGACTTATTACGACGTCTGCAGGGCGACCTGAGTGACACACCCTTCTTTTTGAAGCTCTATACCTACGATAGTAGATGACGGTCCAGTATGGCGATAGTGCTTCTTGGACACGTTGTTCTCCTCTTCTTTATGCGTACTATGCTAGCGGCTCTACAGTAGTAGCTTTGCTACAGCAACGAGACACCAACGAGCTGTCGCCTCCACTAGAACAACCGTAGAGCATTGCGAACCGTGCCACTTTTCGAGCTATTAGATTTCGCAGTTTGGATACAGACATCTACCTATGTATATGTCGTTGGACCCACGATGCGACGCCGTTCTAGCCTGTCTTTACCTGTTGTCAGCGACGATATTCTGTGGTATATATATATATATATATATATATATATATTTGTTATGATGTCGCTGAATGATCGAGACGATCTGAAGACAATAATCAGTTGCCAGATAATGATGCGATCGAGGCATTAGGCACCACTGAGAATCACATAGGGACCACAATGCTTCCTCTTGTACGACTAATTGTAGAGTAGAAATTACGCGTTTCGTGGCTATATGCGAAAAGACCGCATCGACTCTCTTTGCAAATTGTTAGCGTGTAAGCGGGATAGTTGTGGATCGGATAGGGCCGTATGCATGAAATGGATAGATGAATGATTGAGTGATTAATTCTATAATTTCTTTACAATGGATGCGTGTACGAATGGTAACAATATTATACATGTGTGTGTGTGTGTATTAATAGCAGACAGCAAGTGGCTTTTTAGCTTTAGTAGCGCATACCAAATGATGACCGATGGCCGTAGTAGTGGTGGAGGGCGTGATGGAGAGATTTAATGGTATGCGTGAGATATCGAATGGCAGGCGTGTAAGACCGACCGGGCGAGAATACGAATGTTTCGTAAACATTTAACAGGACTGCGACGAGTCTGACAGCGTTGGTTATGACAACATCAACCACTACCGCAGCAACAGTAAGGGAGAACTACTGTAGTAATAAGAACGGTGTATGGAGCAAGCGACAGCGGTCGATCGACGCGCACTGCCGTCGCATCAAGAATGAATGAAGGAAGGAAGGTAGGTAGACTGCATAAAAAAAATCGAGCAACGGGGCGCGAACAACTTTTTTTATTGGTGTAGTTGGCTGACTGGTTTGGTCGGTGGGTAATAGGGCAGCATTTCCACATGCAGTGGTTGGGGAAAAAGTATTTAAGTGAGCATGATAACATGACAGGGATGAAGTTGAGTAGTGGCCACAGTTGAACCCCGCAGCATAATTTGAGCTCGAAAGATTGCAGAAAGTAAGGAAATAGAAAACCGCTTGAAACTGTTTGAGAGAAGAACGTTGTCAAATGTTTTGAGAGAGCAAATCATTCAGAGAGTGTGTGAGAGAGAGAGTAGATGCGCGCTCTGATCGCGGCTACAGAACAATATCCGTCAGCACAGGCAGGTAGCGGCATGCTCTCCGAGAAGCGCGGTAGGCATAAACGGAGCGCGATGCACAAAGCATCTCGTTCTGCCAAAACTGATGTTGGTCTCCCATCTAAACAGTTACGGGGACGATCTTTCCAATACATGGTTAGCACGGAAAGAACGGCTGCACCCCTCAAAGGCATGAAGGCACCGTCCGGACGGTGATGACACAGCACGACGCCGGGCAGGCTTGGCCAAGTGTTGTGTCGGCCCTCCTAAACTTCCCTGGCAACTTCTCCACGATGACGGCAACAATCGCAGCGCGTAGGTGGAATCGCACAGCCGACAGGTATTCGCTGCTCGAAGAAAGTTCAGTTGCACAGAAGAGGAGGAGGAGGAGGAGGAGGAGGAAGGAAACAACTTAACACATACAGACGGACGAACAGGTACCGCACGGAACAAGTGGGAAGAAGGCACGAAACAAGATCTAGACGAGATGACAACGAGATGCTGAAACAATAAATGTCTGTTGTTGTTGTTGCTGCTGCTACTGTTGTTGATAGGCGGCGCATTGTTAACGCCCGTAAGTCCAATACGTTTGAGACAGAGAAACAGAGTCACGGCCGAGAGAACGGCCAGGGTGAACTACCTACCCCTAGTCCCGCGGGGGGGCGCTGAAGGCCGGAGCCTAGCCAATACCACATACGCGCCATACGCACTCATCATCTCCTGCACACCGAACACATACACATACACATACACGCACGCATAGACGCCGCCGCCGCACATCACACACAACAAATGTAATGCGTTCCCGTATCTATATATCGAAGGATATATAGATATATACTTACCATACTTGCCACACCCCTGCCATATATTTTTAGCGGTGCACTGATGACGGACGGCAGGCACTCTTGTTTCGTATCGGTCGCGCTGACCGTTCGACCCAGACGTGCGCGGCGTTCGTGCGCCAATCAACCAACCAAACGTGTATCGTGCACTTTTCGTGGCTCGTGTTTGCGCGACGTCGCTACGATGAACTGTACACGTACACACAGACACACCCATTTCATCAGAACAAAAAGACGGAACCATCTACATAGTGTACATGTAGAACAGCATACGAACAGCACCACACTATCACACTACTATACTCTACTCGGCGGCAGGCTTGAGACGGAGATGGCTGGAGACGAGGCGCGCCGCCACAGCCACAGATGAATGAAGGAAGGAAGGAAACGCGGGGAGAAAGCATACGCGAATATAGATACATCGTGAACTGAATTCCCCCACGCCACTGAGGCGGGGCCTCTCCGTCTCTCTGTACGTGTATGGCTGGAACCGCGGTCTACTCCGCCCGCGCCCCCTTTGCAAGAAGTCAATGTATGTGTATGACCGATGATTATAACCAATTGGACAGTTGATTCTGCCCAGTCCCACTAAGGAGAGCGAGAGAGAGAGAGAGATACAGAGATAGAGCGAGAGGGAGACAAATGAACTGTAGCAGGTTACACTAGAAATAGCATAGATATCTATATATACCGCACGTGGTTTAGTAAAGACGACGACACTCGATAAAGCAGTTGCGTTGAGCAAGTGATAAGTGGAGTACGATACATATATATACACACGCAGACACACACACACCGATGCAGTTCTGTGCTAATTTCAATTCTAGCAGTGATGCTGACACAAATGACATTGATAACTGTAAAACATGACGGTGTTGATGGTCATAATGAAGGTGATGATGACGACGATGTTGGGAATGATATAAATAGAGAAGAACATCACAGAAAGTGTGTTATAGTAGTGATGTGCACCTGTGTAATGACATTTTGATGAGCGTTCGATATTGTAGCATATTATCACGATTTGCTTTTGGTATAATGATGGGGCTTTAAGGTGAGCTTCGGTCACGCTTCGTCAGTTGTTCTTCACTGAGAGGGATCTCGCTGTTGAGGTTGCGGTAGTGTTTTAATGAAATAAGGCGGATGATTCATCCCTTGATGATGGATGAGGTTATATATGAATATATATTTATATATATATATATATATATATATATAGTGTAGACATAGATTGGTAGGTGACGTCGACGAGGTCTTCCGAGGGCAGGCCAACTCTCTTGACGAGTTAGATGACAAAATGAAAGAAGGAGGCTAGTTTGGTGGCTCATGGAGGTCGACCTAGGTGAGTGTTTGCAATATTTAGCCGAAAAGTTCATAGGTGTCATCAGGTACACAGACTTGTTTGTATCCATAGTAACGAGAGACGAGCAGAAGGAGGGAGGAGAATGATTGAAGGTCAAGGAGTGACCGGGTTAATACCTAGCTACAGTCACATCCCGCGGATTAGCTAGATGAAATAACTCAGTTGCTGGCAGTGTTGATAGCAACATTGGGCGAATCAGACTCACCTACCCGAGGGCTAGGAGGCAGAGCAGCACATTCGAGAATCGTGGTTTGGAGAAGCGTGAACCCGATTTGTGGGCCGCGAAAAAAGCCGGTATTTCTATCTGTGTGGTATTAAGACGATAAAATCTACCCACCGCTGCTCCTCGTATGGGTGGTGAGCCCAAAGGAAACACTCTGTTAAAATAAAACTTGTTCTATGGTAAGGTCGATAACGCGGCGCAGAGAAGCTCACACTTAGGCTGAAATAGGATTTTTGAGGATATATATATATATATACATATATATATGGGGATCTCCTAGATTGAATGATAGGCCTATAGGCAGAAAACGGGCTAACAACGTTCGAGCGACACAAATGACGAAATTATGTACAACAGCGAGCTTGCATAAGTAGCTATTTAGGGCCACATACCGTATTTTAAGGGAAATCCGCAAATGTGGAGATCTGGCGCGGGGTCCGGGCCGACGTTGTTTATGGAATCACGTTGAGATTGCACAACTTTTCAATTGTTTAGGAGCAGTTCATCGCTGTTGTGGCCATGAATTCTTCTAAGGGGTCTGTGTAGAAGCAAAAGTCTTTAGTTTTTGTGCCAGCCTACAATCGATGTACATGCGTCCACCTGAGAAAAAGAGATCGAGAATTCGTATGGCCATCAGCGGCTGACCTTATCCGGGCTATGAATAGCGCGGTCTTCTGCGCGAAAGCCGCTTAGCTCACACATCAGCATTATTGTGAGCCATTCCAGTCAAAGAGCAAATACCGCTATTGATGCATGATGCTGACGTTCATATCGTAAATATTTGATATCCATCATCGGTAGGCATTTTTACAAATCGGATTACTGTTTCTCTTTCGGTTGAAGTTCGTCAGGAGGCGATCAGGCCCAATGAGGAGCTGGATATTAGCTAGCGTTGCTCATATTTATATTTTTGATGAGTGATAAAATTATTGATAACTGATTACCGACATGTGTGTATGTGCGCTGGCCCGCAACCATACACGTCTCATGGGTTAAACGATAAATTCGATCTTCGTCATTTGGCAACGGGGGGTTCACCAAAGCTTGTTAAAACGGCAGCAGTTTTACAACACTTGCACTTGGAACTCCACATAATAGCCAGGATCTTCTATGAGTTATCGAACGATACGCGATTTGTATTTAATTTGTCTAGAGAATTGACGGTAGCCGCTGGGCGCCAGCTTGAATCGGAAGTTTTGTTGGCAAATAGAAAAGTATTGGTACGGTCCGAGCGTTGCGTTGGCTTCTACGCATACCTCACCAGTTCTCTGTCCAGGCCCGATGCTGATGGCCCCTGTTGCTATTGCGGGGTTGCCGTACCGCAATTATCTATCATTGTTTTCTGGGTAGCCAATAGTCATTTGCATAGACCGTCAGTTGAGTTGTGAAACAGTTTACTGGTGGTACCGTCACCGCTCGATTACGAATACTGCCAGTGCAAGATATGGTTCCTGACCCACCATTAATTGTTCCCGAATCCTGACAGCGCTTTGCTAAGCAACGTTACGGCTAAAAGAGTAGACAGACAGATCATAATATCGTTCATTTTTCGAACAGATACAATCTAACCAACTTTGATCTGGACATGACTCGAACCGATACCAATGTTCTCGCTACGAAGCAAAGTAGGAAGCACGTTGTTGCTGTTGTTATTGTTGTTGTTGATGTAGTACGCAGTACGTCAGAGGTACAAGCGTCGGGTGTGGGGTACAGTGTGGAGTGGACGGCCCTTCCGGGTGGAAAAAAAAACAAAGTGGGGCGTCAGTAATGTAGGATCATATACGATCATAGACGTGCCTGAGCCATGAAAGGTGTGCGTATGCGGACGCGTAGCGCCTCCGAGAAGCCGACAAAAACAGCATCGCCTATTAGGCTGTTACTTCTCTGTTTTGCTTTGTCACTCGTTGAGCTCAGATGTGGTGAACACGTTTGCAGACAAGTGCGTGCCCACGAAACCAGTACTAGTTATTATTAATTCATCGACGATGACTATAATGATGATGATGATGATGATGACGACGATAGCTTTCCTTGTTGAAGGAGGCGTTGCCAGGAGCGGGAGATAACAAAGAGGAAACAGGTCCAACCGATCTGGAAATGTGTCACCACGGTGGAGTCGAGTTGAGCGGTCGGACTATAATAGCATTACGAGGGAGGGAGGGGAGGAGAAGGCCGAGCGATTCAATAAAAATGATGTTGAAGATGATATAAATAATAATTATACTAATTATCGTGACGACGATGACGACGTCGACTCAAAGCTCGAGAGAAGAGTAAGCTATTTTTCGTATGGCAAAGTCAGTGAATGATCGCGACGACAATTACGCCACTGATTGGCTGATCGAACACCAACGACCAGCTAATTACACTGACTAATTAACGTCTACATAGATAATATGATTGACGCTGACTAATAGTTCTAGCGAAGGATACTAAAATGAACATGCGTTGTTGTTATTATTACTATTAATAGTAGTATGACTATTGCTATGATTATGAGTATTATTTAAATTCAAACAGTCAGTGAAGAGAAGAACGCGTATGAAGACGAGGCAACGTTGAGACTTTAAGGGCGTTTACGAGACCGGCACGTATCCACGTGCTGCTAGTGATGATGATTATTATTACTGCTGCGTTATTAATGTTATTATTATTACTGCTGGTGGCGGTGTAGCTGCCGTTTCAGACGGCAAAAAGTGACCGCACCGTTCTCTAGTGAACGTTAGCGAAGTGGTTGAAACGAAGGACGTGGCTCGTCGTGGGTTTCGTGACGGGCCAAGGACGTGACTCCGGTCTACACCTCGATCGGATACCTCATACGCCCACAGTTACACACGTCGATACAGTACACACTGAGAACCATATTAGGAGTGAAACAAACGCAAGAACAAAAACTAACCATTGAACTCTGTTGAGAGGAGGAAGAAGACAAATCACGCCGCGGCACACCGAAGTTATAGCGGGACACGATCTGTTGATATATTTATATATATATATATATATACATTAGGTGGCTAGCAAAAATGACATAGCAAGGGGAACAAACGTGAATGAATTCAGCTATGCTAGCAAAAATTGTATCAACGAAGAGCGCTGGAGGACGTGTAGAGAGTAGGCCTGTTAGTAAAGAGGTCAGAACGACCGAGATACTTAGATAAAGATAGCGAAACAATGTTTATGGTGATTTATAAAAGTGCGCCATATGATGAGTTGAACTATGAAACGAAGGAAGCGAATAATAACGTATTAAAAATGAGTTTTTCAATGAAAACTCTGTTAACGAACACAGGAGTCTCCCCTCGAAGTTTCATCAGGAAAACGGTGTGGTGGACCGAGAGCTCCCGGCGGTGTGCGTAGCAACGTAGATAACGACAATTCACTGGGAGGATCAAATAAACAAATGAAACAACACTCATCACGTTGCGCAACAGGCAGTGAAGAAAAAAAGAATTACGAAAGGAGGCGGAGGTAAATGAAACAAGAAAAACACTAGAAACAGCAATGTAAATAGTTTGTTGGCTTTCCTTTCGAATGTTACGATTATTACACTAATGCTGAGCATGATGATTCTATTATAACTGTATTAATGTAATAATGAATATATGTATTATTAGTAAACAATCTCATGTAGCGTATTTGAAGACACCTCGCGTTTTCATTTTGAACTCGATATCGTAACTCTCGTTGTCGTAGTCCGAGGCACTCGTCCGCATCCAAGAGGACGCAGGTAGGATTTGGCGCGCTCCGAATATTTGCCAATATCACAGGAGGCGCCTGCGGGTCAAGATTCAGGATCTTCGTAATTGTAAATTTTAGGTTACCGTGTTGAGGTCTTTGCCAAACCAGGGCCCGTTACTGATGATAAGCTTTCTTGTTCAGTTGGTCAGCTCCCCGCATATCTATTTCTGTCGCTACCGGGTTGCTTCTGGTTCTAAAACTGTTATGCCTCTTCTCTATTCAGTAAGTGTCTACTTATCTATTCAGATAATATAATCAATGTTTACTTAGTAAGCGATATATATATATATATATATATATATTTCTCCCAGCGCCCGAAGCGTCTCTGAGCTAGCTTAAAATTAAGTTAAGCAATTGTCAGTGCATCTAAAGAGGACATGTTCCCAAAGTATCTTACGCAGGTGCGGTCTATTTCTAACTCAGAACCGAGTCTGTGGTTCTGCTTGACACAGAGCCAGCAGAGCCGACGTACGATCAAATAGGTACACTTCGTTCTCCCGCTTCAACTTGTGGCTTTGATATCAGGGAAGAAAGGCTTCGTGTTTATTAAAATGAAGTATAAGCATCTCGCCAGCTTTACTAGCTACGCATATGTGCAAAGCTTTGTTTCTGTTACGCCCGTTACTTTGAGGATGGCCCTCAGCCAACTGGATAGATCTGAGTCTAGCGAAGTAATGTTCGTTAGCCTCTCTGGCCTAAAAAACTAGGCCAGCCTTCGGTGAGTCTGGTATTTAGCTAGATACCTATTCGAGCTTAATGCTTAGCCATTAGAGTAGCTTAATGCTAAGCCATTTAGAGTAACTTAATGCTTAGTCATTTATACATGGTTTGCTTTACACGCAGCATACAGTGTCACTATTTGCGGTAAGCCATACCACATTCTGAATTTCGATATCAGATAATTGTTCCAGCTGCCCCTTTTTTGTTTTTTCTTCTGGGAGGTTTCGGGAAATGCATTATGCACAAGCAGAGTTGGCAACCGTCAGCTTCTAGTGTGGGACTCTCACCCACTCACCCAACCCGTCTTCCTCCGCTCCGCACCCCCTCAAGGTTTGGAATTGTGTGGCACTACTTCGAGGCCATGAGGAGGGAGTCTCTTACTTCGACCTACTAATGGATCTCTTAGTAGGCTTGTTCCACGAACTGGGGGTGCGTCGAGACCCTGCGGAGGGCCTGATTGCATGTCGTCCCTTAGTGAATCCTCCTTCGGCCACCCCTCTCGACCTCCAATTGGGCTCTTCGGCCTTATTCCAAACGTGTTTTCTCTCTCATGAGAGTATCCAGATAAATTATTCCTCAGGTCCAGGCAGTGGAGGTCTTCATCATATGAGCCACAATGTCGGCGGTGTGGCGGTCGTGGCGGCAAGTGCAAACTCCGATGACTGAAGTCACGTTGCTAGAGCGCTGCCTTGAGCCACTGTGTGGTCAACGTCGTCAGGCTAGCCTGACGCTGCATAGGACGCATATGTCTGCAGACGCCTTCCCAATCCTGACCATGTAGCACTGGGACTGTCCATGACCCGTAAAGGTCTGGGTAGAGAAGTACGTTAGAGGCCTCTGTCCGGGCCCGTTGTACCATTGCTGTAAATCAGGTATAATTGTGCGTGTCCAGCGCCCGCAGGTGTCACCGGCGACGCAGTGAGTGGCCTTGCGGGCATGCGCCCAGATCCAGCTCTCCCTATCACCCCGGGTATACCGTGCACCAATTCCTCCTGTCAAGTCGATATAGTGGCACGGCTGAACCTCCAGATTTTCCGAGAGATCCCGATTTTTCAAGGGTCAACCGTAGTACTACTGTTAGCCGTTGCATATTTTTCGCCATGTGCCACTTCCGCCTAAACAAGCGCTGCGTAGCAGTCGATGATATAGCAAGCTAAGCTAGAATCTTTTAGTTCTCCTCCGAGACTTCCCCAGCCATTGGCTTCTTTTGTCCTCCTCAGGCTCCTTAGATACAATGCCTCGGTCTTATCGGTTGCGAGCGTCAGATAGTTGCGGCCCATCCACTCCGCCGCCGTTATCGATAGTGTATAGGGCCGCTTCCGCGCCGTGACCTTCAGGGTCAGGCCGTCTGCGTAGATCAACAGCTTGACTTCTTCTAGGTAGTTGTTGATGATGCCGAACACTCGATGATAGACCAAGTTCCAGAATACGGGTTCTAGAATGAGCTCATTAGGCAGAGGTACGTGAATGTTCCCTTCTTTTAGCGTTTCTACGACAACTTTACACTTATCGTGTTGAAGGCGTTTTTAATATTTATTTTATTAACACCCAGGCTCGGCAAGTGTGTTTATATTACGAGCGTTTCGACATAACCATCAATCAGCGTTCTGCTAGTTTTGCTATGAACCGAGCCGCCGGACATACCGCGGCGTGGTATCTATCACATTTGCTTCAGCATTGTTTGCGTCGACATTCGTCCTGTGGTTTATGAAAACCCTCTACGTTGCACAGAAAGTGATGAAATCCGTAAGCTGCAAGGCCGTATTTAGATGCCGACACACATATCCAGGAGAAAGTTGGTTGGTGCGTTTGCAGCTTGAACGCGTCAAGAACTGCACTATGCTGGATAAACCCTGAAGGCTTTACAGATGAACGACAGAACCAACGCTAAACGATTGTATTGGCCCGTAAGTGTGTGTTTAGTAAAACAACTACCGCCTTTTATGCACATCCATGTTCTCACGTTAATACGAATTACCAATATTGGCGATAAAACACACTAGAAACGGGAAAGCGCCACCAAATGCAGTCGCGTGCGTCTCTTTACAAAGAACATTCTATGTACGGTCCCAAATCCCAAAGAAAATACAGATAGAACAAGAATGATCTTAGAGGAGCTTAGGGGAAAACAACTCCAGGGCGTCGTCCTGGCCGTATACAGGTCAATAGGTGAGACTCGATGGCGGCCTGCATGGCGCCGAGGAAAACAGGAAGGGATCTCCCTAAGGGATCGGAGAAAGCACCAGAGGGAGACTAGCGGGGGGGGGGGGTGGATAAGGAAGAGGCACTAAAGGACGACGGTTGCTCATAGATCCGACGACCACTAGACAGTCGGATATCCGATGGGGTGGCAGGTTCCAATATGGTGGACGGGTTTCGAAAGTTTTCGAAAAAGTTAGAAGATCGCAGCCCACGACTTCTTGAGGTGCTTGCGCGCCGCCACCACATAGGCATATGCCCACTCTTTGAACCCAGTATTGCCATTGTACGTCGCTCGTCAAACATCTACTGCGGCTGTTTGAGAGACACCGCTATTCATTTTTCATTTGCTTGATAGGTGTGTGTACACATCTCTTCTTTACAGTATATAGGGGGCGCACAACGTTGCATCTCTATAGTGAACTGGACACAACCGTTTTCACCTCGTAGTCAATCATAGGTCAGGCGCAGGGTTCACTCGGACAGAGCTACCTACCGCTCCCCTGATTTTATACTCTTACTGTACACTCTACCCCAACAGGACGCTATCTGGTTTCAAGCCGATCCTCTAGAATATATCACCTGACATATGACACACAGTCTAGCAAAGACGCCGGCAATGCATCGCAACCTTCGACGCACTCTACGACGATTCTTGACAAGCAAACGGCTACCCTTGGCGAAACGGAACCCAGGAATCACCTGAACAAAATCACGAAGTTGGTGGACAGGCTGCTTAACCACACGGCCAACAAGAAATACCTGAACAACGTGGTTAAGAGCCTGGCGGAGGGACTCCGGGTCGTCGTGAAGGAGGCCAGGACACAAAGAAAGGATGTTGGTACCCGGACCGCTCCTGAGACCACTGACTCCGGGTGCAAGTGCACACTCGAGGAGCGTGCAATGGACGGGCAGGCCAAAAGAATAAATGCTTTAGTGCGGCACACAGTGCCCTTGTCTGTCCTCGCAGGCTAGCTAAGTTATTCCACAGCTTGGCCCAAATGAATTTAATTCAAGGCCAGAAGGGATCGCGACGAGATAAAGCTTCCTTCGGCCCTAGCTACAAGCTCCTGGTAATTTGTTAACCTATGTAAAGCTTATTTCAGATGAACTAAATCGTCACGTTGCCATGATTGGTCGTCATACCGTGGAATTGCTTGGTTCAGGGACAGATATGCAGCATGTTTTTAGAAGGACTTTGAGAGAAAAGAGCGGATGAGTTTGCTCTTATTCCTGTTACCCACTTCGAGGTACTAAGGGAAATGGACTCTTTGCGAGTCGGTTGGACGATTTGCAGTCTTGGCGTGCCTGCCAAACTGCTGAAGCTAGCGGCTTCATTCATTCATCATATCGTGGCCCCTGGTTAATGTTATTAGCCCCTCGTTTCAAGCAGGTGTGTTTCCAGACAGTTTGAAAACGTCCTATGTTGTACCCCTATATAAAAAGATATGAATTGATATACAAGTATATTTCACCAGAAATTGGTAGATATTACCTAAAATTCATGTCGGCTGATAACGTCTTTCACTACTGCATGCGTCGAACCAGCTTCTATTTCCTTGCATTACAGTATGTGGTATCGGTCAATATTACATGCGCCACAGTATTTACATACACAGTCTTCAATTTTAAAGCACTACCTTTTTAGGCATATATATTGGTGGCAGCCATGCCAGGTATGTCTACAGAGTACGCGTCTGCTTACTTGCATTCCCTGCTTCCAACGGTCTGCGGTGAAGGCAGGACCGTCGGTGAACCTCTTTATGGCAAAGCTGAAATTACGCTTTTCTCTGTAGGCGCGATATTGCTCTACGACCAGTGCGCTGAAATCGTATTTGTCTAGGGTAAGATCGTCCACAAAGCTTCGCTCTTGGCATAGTTCCAGCGCCAAGGCTGTCGATGCGAAAATTAGCTTTGATTTTGTCTATTTCTTTCATATTGTCTAAGTTTGGTGCAATGGCCCGAAAGCAGTAAGTTATAATTGGAGCTATTTTTATCTTAAAAAGGTTCATTCCAGTCTTAGTGTCAATCTGTGTAAGATCTCCGAGTAGTGTCATGGCCGATACTGCTTTTTCGCGCTTGTTCTCTATGTGTTTTGTAAAAGATAGGCCGGGTGTCAAAGTTACCCCGAGGTAGCTAAGATGACTTACTAATTCGATATTTTGGTTATTAGCCCTAATGATATAGTCAAGACTGGCGTATCGGCCTCCTCGGGAAAATCTAAGAGTTTTTGTCTTGAATGCATTAATTGTCAGCTTATACTGTGCGCACCATTGGCTCATTTCATTGAGGTAAAACTGTATGTGTGGATTGACTTGGCTATTATGGATGGCGACATAGAGGATGAATATGAAAGAGCTTGCCGTGTCGCCTTGTGCTAGCCCAATTGTGTGTGTAACCTCTTGCGCAATACAGTGAGGCCCATTTCTAATTGTGATGTAGTTCGCAGTGAGAATGCTTCTAATTAGGTTGTACATTCGACCTTTGATGCCAAAGTGATCTCGCATAGCTTCCAGGAGACGGTCTCTAGGTACACTATCAAAAGCGGTTTTGAAGTTAACAAACGCTGCGTAGGTCATCTGTCCGTTATTGAAACGTTCCCGCACGTGACGAAGGGCTCTCCTGCGAGCTCGTTCAGTTGAGCGACCTTCCAAGAACCCATTCTGTTCCGTAGGAAAATATATAAAAAAGGTGGCAGATCCCTACCGTCTCATTACCGTCCTATATCTGTAGTTGACTACGTCTCAAAGAGATTCGAGAAAGTGGTGTTGCGTTGACTGAATTGCCACTTGGAACATACTGACTTCCTCTCACCTGAACAGTTTGGATTTCGCCATGTTTGGTCAGTTGATGCGGCGCTTGTGGAATTGTGGCAGTACGTTGTTGACTCGGTAGAGGTTAATAATACCTGTTTAGATGTTTTCTTTGATGTGGCGGCTGCTTTAAATTGCCTTGATTATAATGTTTTTACTCATATGATGGCACACCTTGGCGGCGTGCCTTCCACAGTCGATTGATTACTCCTACCTTACGGGTAGAACACAGCCCGTCAGGATAGGTACGGTAGAATCCTTTTATGTGTATAATTCTGTCCATTTCAGCAAGTTGACGAAGGTCTGCGAGAGTTCCGTTTCTTTGGCAGCAAATAGCATGTTTCATTTGATGACATTCCCTGTCGAACACGGTTTGTGTTTTTACCCTCGACGTGTGATTTTTGCTCTTCGCAGCTGTATGGATTGCCCACCGAATTGTTCTCTCTACATAGTTAATATCCTCACAATAATTGACTAGTTCTAATGCTTGCTCTAGTAAATGAGTGTTAAGTGAGCGGCCGAGCCGTATGCCTACGGGTAGAGTTACCTTTACATTTTGACTAACCTGAAGTCTAAATTCTACTTTAAAATGCTCACGGTGGGCTGACGGGATTACCGTTAATTTGCTAATTGCGCGTGCTGCCTGAGAGACTGGTGATAAATGCAAGTCGATACAGCTACGTCCGTTCCAGCTACAATATGTTGGTGCTTGCAATTATTCTCAATATTTAGCCCAAGTTTCATTGATACCTATTTTAAAAGGCCATTCGTCTTGCTCCTTCCTTGGTCAAATCACAACTAAAATCACCACCAATTATAATATGTTTACTTATGGTCGGTTCAAAGTGCTTGGCAGTTACCAATATCTTGTATCACTTGATGCGGTACAGTCTCTGGTGGGCAATAAATACAGATCAGTGCAAGTCTTACCAACTCTACCACGATGCTTCTAGTTGTGCTGTGGACGAGCTTCGCATGTTCTGGCGTTGCGTCTGTACCCCGATACAGACGCCCCATTTTGGGTCGTCCCTGCCCCCTCTGCTTTCAACATCCACCGCTTGTCCATGGAATCATTTGTGAGCTCATCCTCTGTTGTTGTTCTACATAGAGATTTCAAAGATTCTACGTTCCATAACATACATTTTGATTTACTTTGTTCTGCGTACGTTGTAGTCCTTGGCTCAATATTTTGTCATTTGTTTGTACACATTCCATCATCATCATAGTCTGGTTTATTTGGTTTAGCACCGGCGCATGATTCTCCGCCGATCGCGTTACCGAATATTCTATACGTTTTTAGTTGGCCTCGGTATGGCCGAAACTGGATGTCTTCTGGCCATACTGATGGGTTTAGCAGAGCATTGAATTTGTTTGCGTCCACTTGTACATGAAAACGATTGTAATATGCTTGGTTCATGCCAACCGGCGTGGTTACGTTCACTTCTGTTTCAGTTCCGATAATTCTTGAGCACGTCTGCCGAATGTGGCAACTGTAAGTGACTTACAAAAAGCGCTTTAGTTCGTGGACGTTCAGGCACGTTATGATCGTCTTCTACCGCTTTCAAATGTGTCTCTTCTTGTTAGTGCCCGTCGTCACCTGCACTACACGTCCATTTCCTTTCCCAACTGTGTGCCATTGATCTTGGCGTCGCCGCTGTCCTTCGTTGGGTGTGTCCGTGGTGTTGTGCTGGAGATCGCTGTTAGTGTTGAAATGAAGACGTCGCTGTGTGAATGTTCCTCGGCCTAATGACGTTGGCATATTTTGCTGTTGTTTATGCTGTGGCTTGGTGGCTGCCTGTTGGCGTGGTCGAAGATCAGCTATTTTGGTAAAAGGCTGCTGCTACCTGAGATCTTCTTAGAAAGATCGTCGATTTGTTTCTTCAGTGCTTGTAGTTCTGCTGTGCAGCTGCAGGATGTCCCTGCCGGGAGCGGTTGTGTTCTGAGAAACTATCAGCGAGACTTCCCTCCAGAAACACGATTTGCAGTTGGTGTTGTGCCTGTCCGGAATTTGAAATGAGCAGTGAGTGTGCACGGGCCTGCTGCATCCTTCGCACACTGTACGATCTTTCACTTGCAGGAACTGATCCTCAGCAAGTTCCAGCAGGGACCACCGCAAGTTCCGCCAGGGTTTACTTCAACGCCGCCACTAAGTAGTAAGAGAACAGCCAATGCAGATGCTCTTAAAGAGTGTGACTTTGCAAGTCGTCGTCGAGGAGGCCGCAGTGGATAGACTCACCATGTTAATCAGGGTGTCAGAAGAAGGATCTGGTTAATAGTGGTGGGTCGATCGGTTCGCGGGGCCCATGCACACACACGTTGCCGCTTAAGTGTCACATTTTGGGCCAAAACGTTGTATACTAGAAGAGCGCACAGAAAGTACATCCGCACAGTCGCCGCCATCTTGAAGACTTAAAAAGAACATGTAAAACTATGAAGAGAGTCAAAAAACAACATTTTGAAAGTACGCAACGCATGCGACTCATTAAGGAAAGTGTGAAAAAGGCCCTGGCTGCTGCTTCCTAAAAGGCCGGTTCCTCCGAACTCACTAATCAACGAAGACGATTGGGCCACCCGTTTCACAAGACTTCTCCACAAAGACATGGTATTGCCACCCCGCGATACTGCAAAAGATGATTTTCCGCTGTTTAGTGAGGGGGAAGTAAAAACCGGCATTAGTACTAAACAAAACGGAAAATCAGCGGGACCGGATTCTATTGTTTATGAACACAATTAAGCGAAAATGGAACTTTTGTGCCCCGTTCTTACAAGATTATACTATAAATGCCTTCAACTGGGCCGGATACCCGATGAGTGGCGAAAAAGCGAAAAGGAGACGCCACGGACCCGCGAAACTACAAGGGCATTGCTTTCACAAGCGTCCTATACAAGATCCTGACGTCTTTGGTCGTTTCAAGATTACAAGCGATTACGCAAGATAGGATTCCACATGAACAATATGCTTTTACTCAAGGCCGATCAACTGCGGGTGCAGTAAGTTTGTTCTAGAACATGTGACACATCGCCATCGTAACAAGGAAATGACATACGCGGCTTTTATCGATTTTGAAACTGCGTTCGATTGTATACCTAGGGATCGACTTCTCGAGATAATCAGGTTTAACTTTTCTATAACAGGTACGATATTTAATCTACTGCATGACATGCTAAGTGATAACGTCACAACCATTAAAAATGGTGATCAGTATGTACTGGAGACCGTCACGCAGAACACGGGCGTGGCATAGGGCGATTCGGCCAGCCCTTTTTTATTCATATTGTATGTGGCCGGACTAGCAGACCGTGACATCAAAGCACCGCACGTATTTTATGCTGACGACCTTGTAATACTGGCCAAATCCCGAGACCACCTGCAGTATTACCTTAATGCAACAGCAAAATGGTGCGAAGAAAACAAACTAACGATCAACATTGCAAAGACGAAGGTTCTTCGCTTTAGCAGAGGAGGGCATATGCCGCGGCAGACTACCACGTTAAAAGTAACGGATAATCTCTCAAACTTGTCAGCCACTTTTATTAACTTGGAGTCACCATAACCCCAAAACTCTCCTTCAATCGACATATTGATTGCTTCCGGTTTCGGTTTCGACCGGTGTGCATCGCCGCGGAATGCTCTTATCGATTTTTGGCGATTTTATCAGTTTTAGTGCTTTTTATAGTTGTATTGGACGTTCAAGAAGCTTGTCAGAGCGTGTACGTCGTGTCGCTGCAGTTTTGTGGATATTTGCAAGTGCTAGCTCGAAAAACGTATCTTAACTTTTGCACTAGTCAAATGTCTCGTTTGTATTAAAATGTTTGTCAGTTATTAATCAAATTTATGTTTAAACTGTGACATATTGTGTTTTGTGAGATATTGTGTTTTTGAAATATCTTTGTGAAATGATGCATCAACCGAAATTGGTGTACTGCCAGAAACACCCCGTCTCCCCTTGGAGATGAGTTTTAACTTTGAAACGCCAGCTGCGCACCGTTCCATACGGCGGCGGCAACAAATCTCAACGCCATCAACACAGCGTATTGCTCCTGCCATCGTATGTATCTACTGCGGTGGATTGTATAGTCTGGAAGAACCTAAGTGCGAGAGATTTGTATGCATTCATTGTGAGAAAAGAATCAATAAGGAAGTGTTGGAAACGAATCTCTCAAACATCATGGGTGACCAGCAGAATCAAAACAGCTGTGATAAAAACTATTATGAAAATGTTGGAAAAACGTTGTGTGCATTTAAAAATGCTCTCGACGATCTAGAGCGATTTTAACCACCGACGACACTTACGCGCCCCAGTTGCCGACGGCTGTGGAAAGCGGTGGGGGTGGAGGGAGTGTGGAAGAAGAAAGCGAGGAGAAAAGCAGAGAGCAGACGACAACAGGGATTGGAAGATCGTAACAACGAAAAATCAACGTGCGGCGCAGAAGAAGCAGCGGAAACGCGAGGAGCAGAACACACGTCAACAATGCATCAGAACAATAACAATCGACGACCGAGACAAAGTTGAAGAGGAACGAGTTAAATAAGAAAGAATTATCTAATTCAAACGGCGCGAAACACCTAAAGAGAGTCGAGCATGAATTGCCCAGAGGCGCTTTAGTGGTTGGCAGTTCAAATGTGAAGCGCGTTAAGACATTTGTTATGAACGCTATTAAGAATGACAAACGTTGCGATATTAATAGTTATGGAGGAGCAACTATGCGCACAACAATTGAACATGTTTTAGCTAAATTGCGCCGTGATACTCGCCGTTTCAATCTAGTTATTCTCCATTCTGGACTAAATGATGTGATAAATAGTGCTGCACGAAGAGGTTGCTCAATTTCGGAGGTATGGTTTGAAATTGAATGCGCGCTTAACGATCTTGTCAGTTTCGTCTATCAAAATAATATACGACTAATTGTGTGCTCTATTCCCATTGCAATGGGATATGAAGTGGAGTGTAGGTTTATTAACCAACAACTGAGATGCAAATTTAATATGAGTACCATTGTTTTTAAAGATTTTAGTCTCATTCAAAAGAAAGCCAAGAATATGCATATTAATGGATTGCATTTTGGAATCCATGGCGCTCGGTTGGTCGCTCAGTATATCTCTCGTGAGATAGCCAACCACCTGAACATAACCTCCCAGTTGGAGCCTGTACACAGCTATCATATAAAGACGGTCACACAATGGCTGATCGAAGTTCTTATTTTCGGGACAATTTAATGCCTCCACAAAAACTGAAAATAAATCCATATTCCAACCATCCATTAGAAACCATCCAGTCCCCCGCCCCGGAACCTCTGGTCTACGATTGGCATCACTTTCCACCTCTACCCCCGAAACTAATCGCCCCATTCATTCCAGCAGTTCCGCCTCCACCACTCCCCCCGTGGCTAACTGCGCTCTAAAATGTTTATATTTCAATGCACGCTCGATTGGAAAGGATGCTCGTGTTCAGTTGCTCAATTCATATACCGCCTTACATAATTTTGATTTAATTTTTATAACCGAAACATGGTTAGGTATAGGCGGGAGACATGTTACAAATTGTGAATTAAGCTGTGATAGTAGGTATTCAGTACTTCGGTGCGATCGGGGCTCTCGAGGAGGTGGTGTCTGTATATTAGTTAGAAAAACGTTAAAGTTTTGTGAGGTCAAGTTAGAGGATGATATTGAAGCATTAGCGCTGGACGTGCTTTTAAAATCATGCTCAGTCAGGATAGCATGTTCTTATGCTACGAATGCTGGATCGCTGCCAGAACGCAAGAATCGCATAAAAAGAATATGTGATACTTTTGAGAATATATGTGATAGTGCTAAACCAATTATAATTATTGGGGATTTTAACCTTCCAAGAATTGACTGGCAAAATGTGTCCCTTTTAGATTCTCAAACTATGGAGGCTACTTTTACAAATGCTTGTATAACAAACGGTTTATATCAGCAAGTGACTGAAATTACGCGTCCACTAGTGGATGCAAGAGACCCAATCTACAAGGAATGGTCAGAATATAGTATAAGTTCAAGTTTGCTAGCAGATTGCGGTGGGGTGCACGCTCGACGCTTATTCCGCACAGGTCACGCTGGTAAAACCTCACTCAGCAAAGTGATACTGACGTTTGACCGCCAACCGCCGGTATCTGTCTTCCTGGGGTACAAAACCCACTCAGTTGTACTGGAGCCTGAGCAACCAAAATTATGCTACAATTGTCAACGAGTGGGACATCTAGTGGACAGGTGCACTCTTCGCAAAGCCTGCAAGAAATGTGGAGGATCTGATCATTTGGCGTCGAGTTGCACCAAACAATCGAAATGTGTAAACTGCGGTGGCCCTCACGCGGCCGGATCGCCTTCTTGTCCGCGTGTGGCTTACCTCCGTGAGCGTAACAGGATTATCATGGAGGCCAGAGTCCTTCAGCAAGTTAAGGCAGCGCACCCGAGTGCATCGATTACGGAAGGACCTGACGCCACAGCCACTGTCGCAGAAAACGCACAAACTGGTTGTTCTAACAATAGCAAAGCTTCCTACTCAGCAGTTCTCAGGGGCATATTTGCCACGCAAGAAAGCACCTCGCCTCAGCTGCTTCTTCCTAATCCGCGACCGTTACCAAAGCCCAAACAAAAGCGAGCCATGGCATACAGGAGTCGCGGCGCACTTCTTAATTTATCACGAAGAGAAAGATCTATTCCAAGACGCCGCGCAGAGATGTTGGAGGCGCCTTAACAGACGTCGCTCTGATGCTAGAGGGCATCAGTCCTGATTTGGCGGCAACTTTGAAGACGATTGCAGAGGCCCTAAAACCTCTCTTGGCCCTCCTTCCACTTGCAGAAAAACTCAAAGCCTTCACATCATAATGCCAGATAACGAGAACCCAAACGGAAGGGAGGCCGATCAAGCTTTTGTTGTCGGTGCACCCTAACAGGGCCACATGTCCTGTGTGTAGAGGTATCTTCACGAGGAGGGGTCTGGCCAGGCATATATCGGTCAAACACGCCGATGCCGTCAACGGGCCGTCCACATCCCACCAGGCTCTGGCAGAAGACCTTGATGTTAACACACTACTCATCGATATTCCAGGCATACATGCGTCATGCCAAACTGTTACGCATTTTACCTGAATCTGTGCGGTCCACTGTTGCGGAGGAGCTTACTAAGGTCTTTCTAAATGTCGCCAAGGACAACGACCTCTTCGCCTGGTACTCCTTGTTCTCCTTCGCTCCAGTCGTGTTGCGACTCCCTCGAGCCAGGAAGGATGCTCAATCCCTGTCTGTACTGGTCAGGAAGAACCTACGCGACCTTTCATCAGGATTAAGGCTCAGGGATCTGACACACGAGGGATCAGGACGCAAAGTAATAGCCCACCTTGACGATGACCTCCCCAGACGAGTGAAGGTCAAGCTGTCAGAAGGCGACATCTCCGGTGCTGCCAGATTGGTGAGCTCCCAGGATATGCTAGCGCCAGCCAACGAAAATACAGAAGCTCTCCGCTCCAAACATCCCGATGCGCCTACGGATCTCTCCATGCCCACACCGCCGGCAGTCACACTGCCTTCTTCAACCTCACGTGAAGAGATACTGAGTGCGATGAAAACATTTAGCAGCTGCCGGCTTAGACCTCATACGACCCCGTCTGTTGCAGGACTTGTTGTGTTATTTGTGTCGGAACATAATATTTTAAAGAAAATTAATCAACTCCCATCTAAATGTAGCCTCACCCCAGACTGCATCCCTCCATTATTTTATAAAAAAAATGGCACATGTTATAACTGAGCCACTCTCATTCATTTATGCTAGGTCCTATGAAGATGGTGTTGTGCCTGATTTTTTCCGACAATCCGTAATTACGCCTGCACATAAAGAGGGATCCAAGTCGAATGTTGATAACTATAGAGCTGTGGCACAATCATCAAGTAGCGTGTATATTATTTGAAAAATTACTCGTGGATCATATATTTCACTTCATGCAGTCTGAGGGAGTGCTTGACGAACAGCAACATGGCTTTACTAAAGGCAAATCCACAGCAACACAACTAGTTTAAATAGTCCAAGATTGGGCCATTTATATTAACAAAAAGAAAGCATTTGATTGTGTTTACTTTTATTTTTCTAAAGCATTTGACAGAGTAAACCATTTTAAACTTTTACAGAAACTAATTGACTTAAATATAGACAAGCACACTGTTTTATGGATATCAAGTTATCTAACGAATCGAAGGTTTTGTGTGCGGGTCAACAAGAGTTGTAGTCGGTATGGGGTGTGTCCTTCGGGCGTGCCTCAGGGATCATGTCTAGGCCCAGTTTTATTCTGTATATTCATCTTAGATCTTAAAAACGTTATACCCGAAACACTAATGCACAAACTCTACGCAGATGATCTTAATTTTTATGGGCCATCTGGTACAAAAGCCGAGAGGGAGATATTACAGAGAACAATTGACTCCATCTCCGATTGGTGCGCCAAAACTTATATGATAATTTCGGTCCCTAAATGCGCCGTTGTGTGTCTTAAAGAGGACCACGTTTACACACTTGATGGACATGAGATACCCAGAGTAAACAGCATTCGCGGCCTTGGGGTAACGGTAACACCGGAGCTAGATTTTAACATTCACATCACGCAAACTATTCAATCTGCTAGTCTTATATGTAATATGATATTTCGTTGTTTTATTATCAAATGTCCAATGTTCTATATCCGCCTTTATAATAGCCTTGTAGTTCCCTAATTCATCTATTTGAAGAAACATATTTGTGCAATTAAAAAAGTTTAGTCTAAATTCCTTCGACGTGTTGCATTGAGATGTAAGGTAGAGCGTAGCAGTCTCGACTTAGTACCTATATCAGAACTACACTCGAGAGCAGATTTCAAAATGTACGCGCACAATCTCTCAGTCAAATAGACTTCCTATTTTATTTAATATTCGCGACAACAATCTGCGCAGTTCTCAAACCATATCTTCGAAAATTGTTGCACGATCTAACCGAATTAACAATATGTTTTCGTGGCGCATGGCGAGAATGTTGAGAACCATTAACTAGTGATATATTATTATATACTGTACAATTACACATATTTTGCAAAGATACTACTTCGACCTATTATATGGTAGATTGTTCTTTATGCCTCTTATATTGTGCATTGTATATATTGAATACAGGATTTTCCTGAAAAATTATGTATATAATTATCTACCCTTTGAAAGCAATAAAGGAGCACTTGAATTGAATTGAGGAGATGCGGGCCAAAGCCCCAGCTGCAATAATTTTGCTTGGTGACCTCCGTGACGTAGACTTGAAGACCAGCATGAATGTATTTCGTATGAAAATACTACCGATAGTAAGTTATTGCTTGCCCGTAGTCGCAACACACTTGACCCTAAGCGATATGTAAAGCCTAGATAAAAAGGGCTTGGTATATAAAACGATTATTGGGCTTACCAAAAAACGCGTCAGCAACACTCGCAATGGAGCTGTGTAGAAAACAAACGTTAATAGAAGAGTTGGTACTGAACAAGCTACCCGTCAGTCCACAAGTGTTAGACGTTTATAAAGATTTTCGAGAAACTTAGATCATACAATTCGTTTTGGACAATTATACCGAAGGACCAGCTTTCGCCTCCCATAAGTGGAAAGGAGCGTCACAAAATAATCGTACAACAATTTGTCGAACCACGTGGCATAGATACCACAGTCCAATATATATATATATATATATACATAGTCACTATTATTTATTAATGATGCCAATGGAGCGACAATTGTCTCCCGAGAACGTGTGCGCCGTAAATGTTACTCAATCTCGTAAAGAGTGGGCTGAGACCACATTAGCAGTGTGCCCCGGACGGACGCAGCATTCCCGCGTTGAACGTCGAGATCGAGACGTTGTCTCAAGAAACCTGCAGATCGCTTATCACCAGTTGCCAGGTTTAACTGCTTACCGACTCCGTGGAGAAGTTTGCGGGTGATGTTGCCTGGGCCGCCCAGGGTTTCAAATGCTAGCGGCTGAAACTCATGTGGGTACCCGATGAAAGCGTATTTGGCAAGCTTCCTTGTCTCGGCTAGACTGCCAGCGTAGCCTGCCGAGACCGCCCCGCCACCGACCATTGAAGGTGCTAATGAGTCGGTGACTGTGGCGTCCCAAACAAGCATCTTTCCCCTACTGAAAGGGGTAAGGGTCATCCCATCTGGGCGCTTACCATCTACGGCGGAGAGACCTTGGGGCTCTAGAATGCAGGGGTATCCGCATGATCGAAGCGCTCGGCTGAAGGAGTCGTTAATACCGGCATGTCTGGCCCGCCGTCCGGCGCTTATGATGCACGATAAACCGTGATGCGCTAATTTGTCTACAGGTTGACCGCATCTGCATTGATGAGGAGTGACGAGGTCACAGCCAAGACGAAGACCTGTCGCAATTCTTGTTGTTTCATTGTCCAGGAGAGTGCCCAGTAACGCGCTGGGAACTGCATGCAACCAAGCTCCGGATCCCTTGGCAGCGACCGCT